>JAVSBS010023102.1:114838-135525 GCA_033124195.1 Coracias cyanogaster
TGCTTTTTGTTTCTCATCTTATTTTCCTCCCCTTTCTTTTTGCTCTGCTGAGGAGGGAGAAGGGAAGAAAAGGGGGGCGTGACATAGCGGCTTGGTGGGCACCTGGCGCTCAGCCAAGGTTAACCCACCACAACTATGTAGCTGAACGTGGCCTGTCCAGCTCTGCAATCAGATTCAGATCTCACACAGGCTGAAGCGCAGCCTGACTTTGCTGTAATTTTTCAGCTGCGAGCGCTCAAGCTCTGTGTGAACTACCGAAAGCTGCCACCACATTGACAGGACATCTCTATAACATGCTACAGTTATAGTAAATATTTTCATTAGCCATTAAATGACAAAACTTTGATGCTTCTAACTATACTTCAATCAGTGTGACAAATACATACAGTTTTTAATTTACTGTGTTATGATAGATAAAGTCATTTTGAATGGCTAAAAGCAAAATGTAAATCTGTCATTGAAGACAATTAGGAAACAACATTTCCCTTATTCTAATTACGTATGTGTATTTTGCATAGAAGTCACATGAAGATCACCTGTCATTCTACAATATCAATATCTATCAAACGACAGCATCTTCCATCATCAGCTGTTTGGTATAATAGAAATAGAGTCCCTGGAATACAACACTTTCGCAGGATAAATGACTCCCATTTTGGAAATTAATGTCTCAGCTGCAGCTCAACTTTTATTTCCTATGAATGCCAAGGGGATGCTAAGACGTTCATCTAGTAGTGGGAGGACACTATCCCATTGCACATTCCATTCTGACATTCTCTCTTAAATCATCCAAAGCCTATTATCAACATCCTTGATTTAATTTCCAGAATTCTTACACCTATAGCTTAAAGATATGTTTCCATGCATGTAACATTGTGACTTCTAAATAGCACATGGAAAGATTCCGAGATGAGAAAAAAAAAAAAAAAAAAAGATATGCTTTCTATATTGTTTTGGAAAAAAGACTGAAATGCAAAGATTCATCTTGCAAGATGGGCACTAAGTCCACTGGGATGTATCCTAGAAGACGAAGGCTGGCACAATTTCATGGCCTTCTTTCCTTATCCAGTGTCAAATGCACATGGAAAAAATGGGTTGCACTTTTCATTTTTAATGTTTGATTCAAATAAGGGCCAATTTCAAATTTTTGAGCAGTTTGGTAAATTTGTTTTTTGAAGGCTGGTAATTGTGCTTACTTTTAAGTTCATGAACATAAAACCCCTGGTATTTTAGTGCTGCAGAGTTATTTAAGCTCAGAAAGCCATTCTGTGAACTCATAATGGTGCTCTCATCTGCAGAGATATGAGCAAGAATACAAGTATTTTGTAGCAGCAAGCATTCGGCTGAATGCTTTCCCCTGATATGAAATACAACCAAGTGCAGAATGTTGGAAGTATGCTCAGTGTGTACAATAACATCACCCATTTCATCGGCAAAGAAGGCCACTGACCTCCCCTTTCATACCTGTCCCTTTCAGATTCTGAGACGTTTGCCTAAACATTCTTCTCACCCTGCATCTATTCAGACCGTCTCAAGGTTCAGGGTCGAATTGACAAAATTGAAGGAAAAAGAAAATCTTTATTCTGACAGATTCTTGAAGGAAATAAATTTTTTTTGCAGTAAGTGTGTTGACTCTGTTGCCAGGCTTATTACCAAAGAGTAATAGTTTAAAAAGTGAATGGTTTTCATGACACAAAGGAGATGGCAATGCATAACTAAGTAGAAGACAGCCTAAGTGTGCACTCCATTTTTTTTTTGTTTTCCCTTGTCACAGAAGATAGATTGATTTATTCACACAGAACTTGAAAATAGTAAACACAAATTAGGATCAAAACTAAGATATTAGTAAAATGAAAACATAACAGACTACATCTATTTGGAGGCATAAAAATCAAACACTGAAAGGATACAAAGAATTAATATCTTTATCTCCTAATGTTTTGATCCTCAAAGCATTCTTCCTCTTCTTCTGTATATTACAAGATCTACTTTCCACGTGCAGTATAATTCAAGTGTAGAATAGGTGGCCTCTCCCTTTAGGCTTAGCTGGAAACCACTTCTTAAAGGCTCTTTGAGCCTTTTCCTATGATTGGTTCTGCTTTACGGTTGAAGCTTCCTTAGTTGAAAAATGTTGTTGTTAAAGCATTCCATGATAGAACTACGTCCCCAGTGATATTATCATCATTAAGGTTTAACCAACATTCAGATGCAGTTTGTACATAACTGGAGTTTCAGCTTCAAGACATTTTCAATCATTTCATTTCATTTCAAATCAATTCAGATTATGGTCAACCTGGAATTAATTTCCAGGTAAAAATAAACTAAGAAGAATTTCATATTCACGTAAGACTAGGGGAAAAAAACCCACAAACAAAAACCAAAACAAACAGGAAAACCAATAAAACCAGGAAACATGGTGTCACTGAAAATAGTATCAAGATTTCCACCTGACCTGAAAATATTTTAAACATATGTACTCCACTGGAGGTGTGTATGGAAATGTCTTCAGTTCTATAGAATCTGCTTTAAAGTTAGTATAAAACTTGGAACCATTCCTAGGGATGCTAGTTCTTCAGTGGAAAGTGCCAAATGCACATGCATGTTTATATTCCTCTTCCTGCATTTGTCAGAGGGAAGGGAGTCCTTAAAAATTACTGCTTGGCAAAAATAAGAAAACTTCACCCAAAGTTTTGATGTTGTCAAAAAGGAAAAAAATAATCCAAAGAGTGAAGAGATGTACCGGTGTGCAAAGCATCAACATCAAACTGATTTTCCAAGTGCTACAAGACCAGCAAGGACAGAAGAGGTCACATCTTGCACCCCATGGATTGAAATACACAGCACCCACACCACTAGAAAATCATTAAAGATACTGACAATTCAAAAACTACTCCTCTTCTGCATAAATATCCTTTCACAAGCTTTTCACAACATAGTTATTAACTATTGACCCGACCCCCCCCCCAATCCTATTGGGTTTATAGATTAACTCTTAACACCCACAGTTCTTCCACAATGTTTACCAATACTTCACATACAAGACTACACTTGAAGAGATCCAGAAGAGATACTATAAAGAATTTTAAAAGCTGATATATTATGTTTGCAGGTGTCTTTCCATCCATAAGAATAGGCAAAATTCAGTTCCCTTGTACGACAGAAGTCAAGTATGTCTGCAATATTTGCTTATTTTGCCCCATGTATCACCAGTACCTACTTTAGTAGCTATTTTGGCAACATGCGGCCACAACTACTGTAAATTCACAGCGTGAAGTGCATGCAGTAATGTGTATTCTGAGGAACAGATAATACATTTTTTAAAGGAATCCAACAATTCAAGCTTATACACCTTTGTTTTCTCAGTGTTAATTCTGACCTGTAACTAAATTTTAGAATTTAATAACCATAAAACCAAGACACAGGAGGACACAGTAAATAAATACTACTTGGGATGATAGGATGCTTTGTCGGCATCTTTTGCATCATCTTAAACAAGTTAGACTATGCAGCAAAATATTTCTAAGAGATCATTAAGGACTATGTCAGCATCATGCTACATTTCACTGAAATTCAGCCACCTCTGGGATAAACACAAACATCTATTTAACAGTACATACTCTCCAAAGTAGTTAAAAGGAGTTTCCAAAATTGCAGTGACATGGTAGGCAAACCAAGCTTAATTGGCCTACCATCCACATCCTTGCAAAATTCAGCACTGATTAAGTGCAGCAGAAATCTGCATTTTATTTGCGTTCATATGAAAGATTACTATGACAGCAAAAACTCACAAAGTGATGAGATAGTTGTGTTTTCATCATATAACATGCAGACACAAACATTTCTGATACTAGCAACGACTGAAACCCACTGATTGCTTACCACTGGCAGTACGTTCAGATTCAGTTATACCCAACAAGGAGATGATAATATTATCATTGAATGTATAGTTGTCCTTGTGAAACTTTTACTTCAACAGAACACATCTATAAATGTCTGTATCAGATATCTGAAGCACATACAGGGTACGCATAAACGTAGAGGTAGGTGCAGAAATACTAGGGGCGGAAGTAGGTACTTTTTGATCCCCCACACCATTTATACCTTAGCCTAAAACTAATTGAAAACCCCAAAGGTGGCGTATGCAACCACATTCCCCTCTGCAACGCTGGGAAGCCTCCAGCGCCCAACTCACCATGTTAAGTATTTATATAAAATTTTATTAGTAATTCAATGAATGCAAATTCTTCCAAAGATGATTTGTAAATGTTTCCTACTAATTTTAAAACGTTGCACAGCAGCACTATGAATTATACAGGTAATTTCGTACTATAGCTCAAGGGAAATAGACAGTATGTTTGTATAGTTCTGTCCAGATCAATAAGGCTTGAATAACAACTAAACCCATAAAGACATAAAGAGCCTTCAGGGAACCTGTTTTTACTCTTATGAACTGCTTTTGCACCTAATTTAAACATACAATAGACAAACCATTACACTTCTGAGATTCCTGTTAATTGCCTTGTTATATATTTTATATTTATAACAGCTCTCGCAAGTACAAAATTAAGCATCGGTTATCCATTCTTTAGAAAATAAACTACGATGTTTGTCTAAGATACATAATTTGCCCACACACATGTATTTTCCTCTTAATGCAGTATTTTCTGAAGCACTGTTGGAACACCTCATTTTTGTATCCAACATTTACTGTCTATGAGATTAATAATAAAGCATTAAAATCAATAAGACTTAAAATTTATAGATAAATACCTCCTATACTGCCTCCTGATATTACCACTACACTTTTAGTGAAGTATATTAGAAGGGGTAGATTACAAATAAAATAATTAAAATTAACCATCTCAATTGTTCAGTTATATATTCTCTTAGAACTCTATAAAACACACTTACGTACAGCAGAATTAAACCTAAAACTCTGTTCTGCATTAACCTTCCTATTTTTCAAGGTGAGTTTTTTCTGAAGTAGTGCCAGGGTTAATTTACAGAACAGGATCCAGAGAAAGACACCCACCATTTAAATGAAAAAAAGCATTTGCTGCCACACCTATTGCACTCAAATCCTTCACAACTCCAGAGGCTACAACCGTGTCTACAGTTTATTGCACATTATAAAAATATAATTGCCAATAAGTATTTTTTGAAACTTGGCAATGTGCGACATTTTTTTACTTTTCTTCTTTCTCTCTCTCCATGCAGATTCCACTTTTTACGCTTCCCCAACTCAAATTATGTATTTGCTTATGCCAATCCAAGTATCTGTTTCCCTTTCACTTCCATTTATTGAGATTTCCCTCGCACTCCTCCCAGTCAGTTCTTCAATACAGAAATTTTCCTTTAGTTTCGCTGCTTCTGAACAGTTTCTCCCACTCTACTCTCAGTCAAATATTCTGTTCACCCTGACACCTAGCTAAACACTGAGAAGCAAAGCAAATCACCTGCTACCCAAAGCAGGTGTTACTGTTCCTGATACCTGGCTCCTCCTTTTTTCCTGGAAGGAGGAATCTAACTCCTCATCAGATATGCTCCAAAATCCGATTTTGTGAAATTTTTCAAGGATCCTAGGATGGCTCTAGCTTCAGTCACACTACAGCTTGAAAAAAAATCAGTGATCAACTGTGGTACTGCCTGTCTGCAGACGCTGAAGGGAAACACTGCACCAGATACACTCAATTTACCATCTAAATTTTTCTGTTCAACAACACGGACTACAAAATTCCTAGTGTTCAAAAAAACCCTATAAGCAGTTGTTAGATTATTCAGAGTATGTGGTGGAGCATGTCTTTTATATTTATCTGCATAAGCCTCAACACAAATAGCAGACCACCATATTTTTGCAGAAATTTCTCAGTAAAAACAAGATTGAAAAAAAATAGCCAAAAGGAACAGCAAAGTGCAGAGTAGCAAGATTTTAATCTTCTAAAGTCATCAGTTTTCATTACTGAAGGACAGTGATGAGGACTACAACACAGAATGCCAGATGAACCACACGCTCTAGGGCTGGGAATGTAAGGTGGTCAACCACAACAACAAACGCTGCAGTTGCAAACAGAGAAAAGTCTTAGACTACAAACTTAAATACCAAGTTTCCACCTATTACCTTCATCTTAATAGACATCAAATGCTGGTATCTACTCTCGCTTAACACTGCAGGTGGTTATAGATATCGAGGAAAAAAAAAAAACAACCAAAACACACTGAAGCGTTCAGACTGTGAAATGTATTTGCCTGAACTTCGGCGAAGTGTGGATTAAAGAATGGTAAAGCTCATAGTTTTACAAACACACGTTTGCCAACTTTGAATTTGGTGGATGAAGGAAAACATAAACGAGATCACAGTCTAACAATGTTGTCAATCAAGTTCTAAACAAACAGTTGTGGCATCCCATGAAGCAAAATACACACATTCACTATAAGCACAAGAATTATCACAGAACACTCTAGGGTACCTTCTTATTTAGTGCAAGGTAACTATTTCAACAGTAATATCATCACGTATTATTTCTGTTAAAAGAGCACCAAAATTAAGGCTATGTGAATTTCTCATGGTAGGTATAAAAGCCAAATATTCTAGCATTCGTAACAGGCTTCTGGTTCAACAACCCACTGTGGAAACTCCAGTCACTTTGCACCCTACATAGTTCAATCTATGCTTCTGTTGTTACCTAGATCAATGTACTAAATGGGCTGCAAATTACATTAAAAATTTTATGACCATTTTAAACAGTTCTCCTTCCTCCTGCAATTAAAGATTAAAGTGTTAAATATCCACCACAAAGCTCTTCCTCAAGAATATTCATCCATAACCTAGGGCTGGCATGACGAAGAAAAGCTTGCAGAAAGTGCAGAGTTATGACACATTTCCCTTTGAAGCAATTCAAAGGTTCAGATCCAGCACTTCATCCATTTTAATAACAGCTTTAGGAAACTGAAGCAAAAGTAAGGAAAAAAGCTCTGTGTAACTTTTAAAATTAAACTTTCTCATAACCTACAAAAATGACTGATAGAGCTGTGCTGCTTTTTTTCCAAGAAGCACTCCTTTCTCCCCTTTTCAACCAACTAAATAAACACAAAAGGAAGAATTATTTTTCAAGAAAAACCCCCAAACTTACACACATGAAATTACTGAAGGAAAAGTAACAAGAAGAAAAATATACTCCCCCCACTTTTACCCTTTGACTCCCTTTGTACTTAACATATTACTACTGACTTTCCCACCTTCTAAGAACAGTCCTTAAAATGATCATGTAATAAATTACATTCAATTAAAGCTCCTGAAATGCAGTGGTAGATTTTCTCACACATTCTTAGCACTGTTGAGATAATGCAGTAGATCTGATTTTGTCCTGCATTTTAATGGGGAAACAATCTAGTAAGACAGCAGATTTAAAGGCAGGTTCAGGGGAAATGCTGAGGACAAACACCCATCCTGAGCTTTACCTTCACACAAAGCTAACACAGCTCAGGGTCTGCAGCTGAACACTCCCCACGCAGAGGCATGGGCCACTTGGCAGCTGACTGGCTTCTTGGCCCCCAGCCCAATCTCCCCAGTACTCACAGCCTGGCTGACCAGGAGCATTTGCTGGCACGAGCATTAAGTGCAAAACACTCAGCTCCAGGTTATCACATAGGCTGTTCCTCCTCATTCCCCCAACTCTCCTCCTACATCCTCCCTCCTTAGGAAGAAAAGTCTAGAAAATACCCATGAGGACTCACCTGTGCTCAATGGGGTGCACTGAAACCCAGGTTCAAGCAGCACTGTGGGCAGCTACACCATGGTGGGACCATGGTGGGGCCAAGGAGGCTCCCGGAGCTGCTGGTCGTCCCAGCTAGTACTCCTAGCCTCATCAGGACCCAGGGCTCCACCTTGATGGAGGGGGAGGAGGAGGAGGAGCAGCAGCAGCCCTCACCTGCTGGAAACACCCAGCTGACACTGCTTCAGTTACACCTGGTACTACTGAGTGCCAAATCTGCTCCAGAACAAACGGGTTTTGTGGCACATTTATTTCCACTGAAAACATGTTTCAATACTAGAACACTTCCCAGAAGCCTGAGTATTCTAAATATTCTTCATGTTTTTAACATTTTTAACTTCTTATCACTCTGAAATTCTTTGGGCAAGAGGGAAAACACAAGGTGAGCACAGCTGGAACGCATTTTACATTGTCACAGCAACACTTTGCTAAATGCAACTGAAACAGGTGAGCAATCAGGCACTTTTAAAGGGGGGTAGATGGCTGGCTGGCCAGGGCAGTGTTATTGCTATATAAATAATCACAAAGGTCTAGATGTAATTCTTTTTTCATTTATTCTTCCAAGGTTCTTGACCTTTTGCACACAGACCAAGTGCTATTTTGTTACTGGTACTTTTGGCACAGAACACACATTTTGCAGTGTTTCCACAACAATTTCCTCACCACACTCACCTCCTTGAATTTTTCAGTACAGTTATAATCACCTTTGCATGCAGTCTGAAGGGATTCTCCGATATGTATGTAAGCTTTTCTGCAGGCAATAAAGGTGTGCTTGTAGGAAAGAATCCTTAGTGGTTGGAACAATACCTAAAGGCTTATTCACATATGCACACCCCTCCTTATTGTGATAGCCTGATTGCAGCCAAGACAAAAATCAGGAAAGATGTTACTCTCAAACTTTTTATTCTCCATCCCTGAAAACTACTCACTCTCACTCTACAAATCTGTGGTTTTATACAGAGAGTAATTTTATACAGATATAATGTCTGCCTCTCACCACAGCTCTACCTTTTTAAAGAAAGGTGGGTAGATTCTTACCTTTGCATTCATTGTGTACAGGTGGTAAATGAATTCAGCTTGAATACAAAGTGAAGACAAGACCTCTAAAATATACATGGTGTCCTTCAGATGACAGCAGAGAAAGGCAGCTGTTTTCAGTGAACTGCCTATATAGAGCAGACAGGTCTGGCACCTATGAAGGAACACACCTCAGTCTCTGATGGAGCTTAATTTGCTTTTGCCTACTGCTAACCCGATTTCACAGGAATGATTTATCCCACACGCAGAAATGTTCTGCTGAGGGAATAAACATGCCTTTTGGATGTACTCTAAGTCATCTGAAAACACCAGAATACCTCTTTTTTTTGCAGATATACCTTCCTCACAATTCCTTCTGTGAACACCAGATAGCTCTCCCCTTTTTTGCCTTTCCAACTGCCTTAATTCAGACATGGAATAGCTGATAAGACCATGTTAGCAATCTCTTTAAAATATTATTTATTACATCAGTGATCAGAGATGTTAGGTGTTCAGAGTTGAAAAGGCAAGATGAAAAGCTTTAGTCCTAGAAATGTTTGGCTACTTAGCTATTTATATCCATTAAAAAAAAAACAACCAACAAACCCAAACAATGACAAACCACCAAAACAAAACCAAACCCAAAAAAGTGCAAACCCCCAAATGACTAGGGTTAAAGTTCAATGAGACTGGTCCTTAAAAGGAACAGAAAAAAACTGCAGGCACACCAGTAACTAACTTCCTGGCACACACTTGCAAATATCACAGAATCACAGAATGGTAGGGTTGGAAAGGGACCTTGAAAGATCATCTAGTCCAACCCCCCTGACAGAGCAGGGCCACCTAGAGCAGGTTACATAGAAAGGCGTCCAGGCAGGTTTTGAACATCTCCAGAGACAGAGACTCCACAACCTCTCTGGGCAGCCTGTTCCAGTGCTCTGCCACCCCCAAAGTAAAGAAGTTCCTCCTCATGTTTAGATGGAAATTCCTGGGCTCAAGTTTATTTCCATTCCCTCTTGTCCTCTGACTGGGCAACACAAGAGAACATAAGCAGAACTTCAAGGTTGGAGTTTAACCTTGCCATCTAAGATTAAAAGTTAGACAATTCTTTGCTGACAATCATTATTTCCACAAGTTCTAGAAGATACAGAATACCCAATTCTAAGTTGGAAGAAATAATTGCTCCTACTCTTTCTGTATTTCTCTGGCCTCTTGGCAGCATTACAGTAGCTTAGTGCCATGAGACATTGTGATCTCCTTCATGTAGAAGGTATTGAGCTTTGATTCTCTGAAGCATATTTGCATTTGGAGGATAAATCATAGTCTGGCTGTGGCAGGGTTTATGATCTCACAGGAACCTCCACTCTAGGAAATTGTCAACATGATTTAACAAAAATTAATCAATCTTGAGCCATTAATACTTTTGTGATTAGATCTCTCTTTCTGCCCCAGCACTGAATCAGGTTTGTATCCCTGCCTTGGTCTAACAAGTATGAGCTTACACATACTCCCAACTAAAGTGAAAAAGCTAATAGGAGAAAATATTGATTTTATTTTAACACTTGCTCCAACTCATTTAGTGAGGAACAATGCTGTGCTGAACACATGCCCCCAACTTTGCCTTTCTATGTTCCACCAGTCTAAATTAACATATTGGGAACTGTGGCAGCTACACGGTATAGATCAGACCACAGAAATACATTTAATCATTTTGGATTTTTCACAACCCTTTGCTTAAGGGCTATCTCCCTTCTGCTATGTTTGGTAGATGAAGAAAGCACAGGTATCATGGGGTACTATGTGAAATAGGATTAAGCCATATCTAGCTAAAGATTCCTGTCTTTCAACTCAAAATAAAGATTGTCATTATTTTTATTCAGTTTAAGCAACCAAACTCCTACCTTTTAACTGCAAAAAAGATGGAAGAAAAAACATGCTTAAAATCTGTTTCCAAAAGAGATAGCAGAGCTGCTACAAAGACACTTTGAAAGGTCCAGCTAACCTTTTGTAGCATTAGCTAGATTTGGATTCACTCTCATGACTTGATGTAGGAACTTTCCAGACTCATGTCCTTCCAACACAGTGTTGGTAGAACATCATTATAAAGGCAAAGGCTGAAATTTTCAAAGCTATCCAGGAAACTGGACTGAATTTTTTAAAAGCTGCTGTCCCTCAGGATCAAAATTCTTTCTGCAAGTCAAACAGTTGTAATCCATTGAGACACCTCTGGTTATCTTACTACTCATTCAAATTAAAATGAGTGAAATTTCATTTAAACCCGTAAGACTTTGTGATTTGCAGCCTAAGGTGTGACTAAGATGGCTTTCATTTTTTCTAACATTAAGTTTCTAGATTTTGCTGTGATCAGTGTACCAATTGTGCCAAGAAACATAACCCAGGATGGCACAAACACTAAAAACCTTCAGTACTTCTATTTATATTGAGTAGGTTATTTGACCTTTTGTATTATTAAGTGCAATATAAATTTCATATTATTATTTCTATTAAAAAGTTTCAGGAAATGAGAGCAGATACCTGTGTTTTTCATCACATTAACAGGCATTTCAGTTCTGCCTGCTGGTGCACAATTAATTCAAACAAGACTACTAGAAGACACAAACAATCAAAACAATAACAGAAGTAAAGTGATACCTTAAAGACAGGCTGATTAACCATAATTTGACTGCCTTTCTGGGCACTAAAGTGGTCTCTTCCCAAGCCTTTACCTTGATAAAAGCAAATATAACACTCCAGGAGATCCCTCTGTAGAGAAAGTACAGAATGAGGGGGTAAAGATGCTTGGAAATTAATCTCTTTAGGAGTTCTAAGAAAACGCTGCAGGAAGCAGGAGATGCTGCTTGAATGCATTATAGTCAAAAGATGCACATTAGATAGGCCTGGATATGTAAGATTTTGTTATCTGTTGCTTCTGCTTGTTATGTAGCTTTGCATCAATTAAGTTTTGTTTTGAAATGGTTGGGTTTTAATGCAATTTCACTGTTTGTCACAGGTTCCAAGGAGGACTTAGTGATTAATGCTGTGATTTCCTGTGTTGTCACCTGAGAAACAGTGATGCAGCCTAGAAACTATGACTTGTTCTTGTGGTCCTTCTTAGAAGAAAGGTAGTATAGCCAAAACTGGGGGAAATAAATATTTAAGTCCTGTAAATCCACTATTCTTAAAATACACTGCCATTTGTCAATGAGAGAGGTGTAGGACTGTATGGACAGTATTCTGTAATCCAAGTATCTTTATTATATTAAGTTAGGAGACTGTTTATGTGTGGAAAAGGGGAGAGGAGAAGAGGTGGTCTAAAACCAAAAGGGAATTCAGATTCAATGTAAGCCCTAATTCATAGTCTACTTGAAGACATTTTAGCAGCCTAAAAACTTGTCTGAGCATTAATACCTCTTAAATGACATCACTGCTGGAGTTTCTCCAACATTTTCTATTATTCTTCTTTGCTTTCAACTAATATGCTCTTAGAAATATGTCAGCCTGAACAAGAACACAGTATTGTAATACTCAATGAGACCAATTTCAATAAAAACAAAATTTTAAAATCCTTCACTTTATATTAAAGAAAAAACTCTACTTAGTAGAGTTGTTTATCATTTTCACTTCACCATTGTATTGCATCTTTCTGTTTTCTGCTTGATTTTGCCTCCTATTTAAGTTTTTTTTCTGTTTTATCTTTCTGTTGCATCTATAATTTACAATCTTTCACTCCTGAAGCACAATTTCTTTGCCTTTCTCTACTCTTTTTTGGCAGGTCTCGTATTAGAAACAGTAAGAAAATGGGAAGAAGTGTAATGACAACAGCAGGCAGATGATTTATCATGAAGATTATAGGCTGATAGGCCAAGTCAAAACCTGAAAGAAAATGTATGACACAATCTCTGTGTTAACGTTTTAGTGAGCTTTAACTGTTACATTAGAAAAATTATGACAAGTGATAATTGACAGTATTAGTATGGTGATAAAGCTAACTGGAAGCAGGCTGACAGCATCCCTAAAGGTTACAAAATTTAAAAATGAGATTCACACAGAAAATCCTGAGCAACTCGAGACCTCGCAGTCAACATGACAGAAATCACTAAAAAAACCACAGAGGGTCCTACATCTAGCATTATTATGGCAACTGGGCAAGTAAAGACCCACTGGCTCTCCAACAAATGCTTGATGGAAAGGAAGGGGTAGACTGGGATGAAGTAATGGGGTCAGCTATTTCTGCCTTGAATCCTAAAAGTGTTTGTTAGTGTAGGTAGCCTCTACTATCCCTGAGGAATGCATGCTCCTACCCACAATTTCTACAAACAGTGATATTTTACATAGTTGTTGCACATGAACCAGAAGTTGATTCACACACAAACAACAGAAATCGCGCTGAGCTGGTGAACTGCCAGTCAGGAGCAGGTTGTGACTGTTCAGCCGAAAGGACTGTGTAGCCTGAGTCTCCTAAAAATATGGCTGCTCCTTTTCAGATTTTCAGGCTCCAGTTTTGTTGAGCCTACGTTTTTTAGGCTCAAGTTTCAACTGTTATTAATTTTTTAACTATAGCCTCTGTATTCAATGCAAAATAGGACAGGAAAAACACACAGGTTAGACATAAGCATAAAGCCTCTCACAACTCTCACAAACCAACTGCCAGCAGCAGTCTTTCTGAAAGATTTTTCTGAGAGGGAAGAACTCTTTTAATGCTTCAAGTAGAGCTGAGCCAGCCCGTATCTCCAAAGTCTCCTGCAATGGACTTTTAAGTGCAAAATAGGGAACATTCTTCCCTGAATATCATATTGCAGGTGCTCAGCCTTTATCCCTTCATTTTCTGGTAATTCCTAATAAAGGATTTTTTGTTTTGTAAACCAAGCTAAATGAACACTGAACATGTGAGCAGCTGGAGAGTTTTTGTGGTAGGTTTACTTCATAAAGATAATTCTCTCTCCACAAGAAGGAATAGGGCATCCAGGCCGAGTTATTGCCATCCACATGAAAGATGCCATGTTCTGCTTCTTCATTTCTCTGAAGCACAAGCTAATAGTTCTACCAAAGAAGTTAGATTGTGTAGAGAAACATCTTACAGGCTCAAAAGCACTAGGTTAGTAAGTCTATCTCACCTTTCTAACACCAGGCTACTACCAGATTCAGAGTTTTATCCACTGTGAGATTTATCAGAGCCCTGGGAAACGAACTGAGGAAGTTTTTATATATTTCTCCTTCCATAGCATAGAACAATATTTTGCTAAGGTCACACAGAAATCTCTCACCTAAACAAAAAGCTGCCAATGAAGAAGCCCTAAAAGCTGTTAGCACTCCAATCTCTTTCCTTGACACACAAGTAGGACACCTTCCAGAGGACTGCAGTGTTTCATTTAATACCATTATCTTCAGCATAGGTACATGAGGGTGACATAAATGATCTAACAGGACCTCTGACTGTAATTTTTTTTATGAAGCGGTGAAAACTAGACTGGTCCTGCACCGTCAATCAGAAAGGCCACCCTGCAAAACCAGAGCCAACTGGATGGAGCAGAGGCCGTTGATAGCTGTGCCTCAACATGCGTTGTTCAGCCTTCAGTATGCTGAGCCAAGTCACTTAGGCCACTTGTGGCATTTTTGGGGCAAAAATGAGTTACTGGACAGTTAGTTCACTCCAGTCTAGACTCAGATTGCATCCCAAGCCATTTAACAGTGTGATCAGCAAGAGCGCTAGCCTTCAGCTTCCATCTCTATATGGTGACATAAATGGAATCCTGAGCTCATGACAATGTATGAACCCTACACAATATTTTTTCTGAAAGAAAAGAACAAATTGGTAGCCAATGGTGCTCTGAAAACAGAACAGATAGTAGTTATATGATAAATGATTTAATTTTCAGCTACCTTAAAAGTAATTAACATCGAATTGACCATCATATAAACTCACAAACATAAGTGATGCAACTGATTTCTGGGATTCCAAAACATGAATCATTCTGAGATTCTCAAATGTGAATTCTGAAATGCTCCACAAAGAATGGCTTCATTTTTCTAAAGCACAATAATTTATACTTTTTGCTGCTTTAATTTCAACTACTGTTACTTTGATATTCAGTGCTCTACCCAGCTTAATGTGAAGTCATAAAGTCTAGGAATATGGTGGAACCCATCCATCCTCTCAGTTTTATTAATTTGTGAATTTAAAATGAGTTAAATACTTATATTAATTTAATAATCTCATAAGAGGGAATTTAATTGGGGGGGGTCAAATTATTTAAAGTCCACTGGACTCATCTGCTGCCACATCAGCAAGAATTTAAGAGTTCATAAAAGCAGCTGACAGTCCTTGCAGACAATAACTGTTCCTAACAGGGCCACATTAGGCTCTCTATTCCAATGAATTAAGAAGCATGAAATAATTTTAATAATAAAGGTTAATATTTAAACAAAAACTATAATGCCAGCATTTTCTCTACCAGTAGTCTCTCTCAGTTTCTGTTCTTACAGTCTGTTTAGCAAATTAGGGAGAATCCTGACATTCAAGAGCTGTGGTATTAGCAGAAATGAAGAAAGTAGTAAAAAATTCAGTTGCAAACCTAAAAAATAGATTACAGGGAATTAGCTCTCAATAGTCACTACGATATGGCATTCTAATGATAAAATGAATTATAGAAGAACAGAATACATAACAAGCACAATCTCTGCCATTTATTCTTTTCAAAAGATTTTTTTGAACTGTGTATTCATTGATTAAACAGCTTTGATGAAAAAGGAACAGCTAAATCAAGCTCTAGGGCTGGCTGCACAGCATCAAATATTTAATCGTGGTAATATTATAAAATATGTCTGTATGGAAGTGTTTGGATTAATGCATCCACTCCCTGCGAAAAGGTCATTAAGAGAAACAAAAAACTGAGAGAACACATGCAACTGCTGTGATAGTTTTGTGACGTGTGGGTTGCTTGTGCATCTGCTGTGCTGCTTGCCAAGGCCAACCACCATGATGCCCTGCATTCATACAGAAACCCTATTATTTATTTGTTAATCAGCGATGAGAACACCACAGATAAAAAGACAATCCTTATTCTCAAGAGTTTACAAACTAGAAGGCAAACTAAGCTTCATTTATTGGAATTTAAAAACAGCCTATAAAAACAATTACTACAATTTTTAAATACTAAGGGCTTGCTACATTCTTCATGTTATGAATCTTACAGCACTTAATGGTTTTGAAGCACTTATCATCAGGGAGCTAGTAGTCATCAGAATCTCATTACTCAACCAGTCAGCATCCTGATTGCAATCGTCTAGCAATTTACTAAATCAGATATGAACATTCAGTGAACCACTATCACATAAGTGGGAGCTCTCAGGGTAAACTACCCTTGCTATTTACTATATACAGAAGAAGAGTGGGGTTTTTTTCCCCTGTATAAAATACACAAGGTTTCCGAGCCAGGGCTTTATAACGCATTATAATTTATAAGCAATTGGGTTGGCTAGCAGCTGCCAGAAGGATTAGACAGTTGCATAATCATAAGGAAAATCTAACGAATTCCCCAGCTAGTACCAATTAATTTCAGGAAGTGCTACGAAAAATTGTAGAGGAGAGCCAAAAAACCCCAAACCCTAAAGAATAAGACAACATAAAAGAATAGTAAGTAAAATATAAATAACAGTATTATTTAAGTCTATTCCTAAGAAATTAGATAGTTACATTTATGAGGTAATTACATGTCCGAATAAAGCACACTTATAAAAGCCATGCTAACAAAGTTGTAGACCATGATATTTAGCTACAGCAGATAAAACGGTCAGAAAATAGCCACAGTATCCTGACTGTACTGAATCGGGAAGTTTCTGCCCCAGGGAATGGTTTACAGGGCTTTCTCATTGCACCAAGGGAGGAGTATTTGCTGCTGTCCTTCATATGGATGGCTTACACTTAGCTCTGGTTTTAAAACAACTCAGTTTTCTACCATACTGCATTAGATCTTTAACTGCTCAGTAACGAGTTTCCTTCCAAAACTGGCTCAATGTAACATGGAGCCAGCCCTTAAGCAGTGGTTTCCCACTGTAATTCTTATCTTCCATCAGCCATCACCACTTACACATGCTTTGGCTCTTGAAAGAACATGTACCTAAAGTAAATGCACAATATAATTCAGAAAGTTACTCTGATCAAATGCAGTTATGCAAATGCCATTCTCTGATGTCAAGGTAAATATAAAGATTTCAATAATAGCCACGTCCTAATTGCACCTTAAGGACAAAAGCCTATAGTCTATGTTCTTACTACGAAATCCAGCTACTGGCCTGATCCGTTTGAACCTTTGTTACTCACCGAGTCTCAGGATGTATGCAGAAGAAATCAGCCTCTTCTATGTGCAGGAGAGAGCTTTTCAGAAACAAACAAATTTAGCTTGTGCCTTGAACAAAAATCACAGCCTTCATTCACCACTTTTTTTCAAAGAAGCTGACTGAACTGCAAACTGATACTGTGAGAAAGATCAAGATTATCACCTCCTGGAAACATGGCTGGACCTTTCTCGCATATCCCTGTTGACTGGTTTATTTGCTGAAAAATCCAGCTTCTCAGATCAGAAGGTACAAATGTGAGCCATTTTGTCATCAAATGATGGACACTTTGAGGACCAGGGCAAGAGATTAACTATACTGCAGTCCCTGCTCAAATTAAGAGAGAAAAGACAGGAGTAAACTGGAATTCCCCTAGACATATAAATGCTCTAATGTTAGGATGAGTTCTTTGGCATTGGCAGAAATTCTTGCATTTACAGGGAACATTATTTTTAATAGCACAAAGAGAAAAAAAAATGTTTTCTGTGCTTTTTTTGCAATCACACTTTGCAGAACAAATCTTAATTATGAATTACCTTGTCAACTTGAAGTGCTCACGGGCAATGCTGTAACCCACTGCCACCTTTAGCACCTCAGAAGAAACACATCCTAAACATGAAGAGACCCAGTGGAATAGTGGCAAATGCAGCACCTTTCAATAGGATATAAAGCTGTTCCCACAACTGAAAGGCCTGAAACCAAAGACATTTAAAGATTCTGACACTTCGAAAATCAGCCCAGTGAAGTTGATGTGCTCGGATACACAGGGCACTAAGAGCATGCCACACCAATGCTTCATACCGCCAGAAGTCTCACTCTGAATACTGATAAATTCATCTTTTAAGTCCTCAATAGATTGAATTGACCGTACCTAGAGAAGATGACATCTCAGTCAACAGAAAGGAACTTTGGGGTATACCCGAGTATTCCACTTGCAGACAGAACAGACAACGCAACAGCCATAGTTCGAATATCAGGGAATCAATCGTAAGATGTTTGTAAGTACAAAATTCACTTTTGGAAAACCTAGACAAGACTTAATGTTCAAGGTATGCACTGTGTTACTGAATATTATACTGGCTAAGAGAAGATATTTTAACACTTAAGTTGCAAAGAAAAAGACTTTTTTACCTATTTATATTTCTAGATGATTAAAACATCCCAGGCAGTTTGCCTTCAATGCATGGATTCTTCAGAAAGACAAGCAACTCATCCTAGACTGACACAACAGTACCAACACGGCAAACAAAACAGAACACAGTTACATTAGAACTAGATTACACAGTTATAGGAAGTGATTCTCTAAGAATCACACCAAAGAAGAATAGTGCACGTATGAGGTCTTATAAACAGGTACTTTATAAAGTAAATGATGCAAAAATGTCTTTTTAATGCATTTGAAAACTTCTTACAACAGAAGAATGACTATCTTAAGAAAAAGTAATTACTTGCTGAAATTGTCTGGGAAAATGGATACAAAACTGAGAGAAGGCTGCCATACTTAAATATGGTTTTTTTCATTTCTCATGATATACTGACAACAATTTTCCATGGAAAAGACCTTATTAAAACAGTGAGACTTCAGATTGCCATTTCTATTCTTGTCATGGAAATTGCATTGCTCAACTCATACAGGAGTCTCCCCCATATGCTTTTAACCCTTTAACATGGCAAGCTGCAAATTCTTCACAAAATAATCAGAAGCAAGCTGGAAGGTGTCTTAAGAGGTGATTTACTCCAGCTGTACCTCTAAGCAAATATATTTCTAACACAACCCTTTTCAACATCTACTTAAAAATTCCCAATAAGAGAAATGCCACAATTCCCTCACCCTTCTAGTCTCATAGACAATCACTTCAGTACATCAGAGGATTTTATATAGTAAAAGTAGTAATGGATCAGAAGTTCCCTTGCTGTAACTTCAAAATACTAATCTTCTTCCTACGTCCAGCAAACAGTGAGATTATTTCTACCTTCTTCTTATCACGCCTTTCATGTATCTGCAAATTCCTTTCTTTTACCAGTCCTCTCTTTAAGAGATTAAATAACCCACTTCTTTCTAAAATGAGATTTCTTGGAATCTCTGTCCATGCTTCTTGTCCTGTTTAAGTGAAGAATGCAGAGAACATTTATGATTAAACCTAACACCACTGGCTTTTTATACAATGACCATAATAAAGATCATATCAAAATTCCAATCAAACCTGACAGAAACATTACACTACAATTGGTTCACTGCAATTGCAATTTACAAACAGAAATCACCACCTTGGTTTAACCTGTACTTTTCTTTTTATACAGCTGCCTCAATGTTTTTGTGTCAGACATGGTTGGCATTATTAGTTACTCATTGCACCCACTCATTCTTTTCTCTCTTATCTGTACTTAGCACATTGTTGCTAAGAGGCACCCTAAGAATGGCCACAATTCAGTGTCTTGTCCCTTGTAACCAGCAGCAGGTGCTTAGGGGAAGCAAGTAAGAAGAAGGAATAAACAGGAAAGGAGAAGAGCATAGTGAAGACCTTCCCAGTGCACGGCAATCTGCAGCTTAGGGACTTCCTAGGCCAAACATTAACACTGGCAAGAATTTAGACAGCTGCAAGCTGATGTTTTCTTCTTGGTTTTTATTATTTTCCTGCTAATTCTCCACATTTAATCGGCTTTTTTGTTCACTGTTTTGGACTGTACTGACGCTGCCATGGAACTCTCTTGCAGGGAAGAATGTGGCAGGGAATGGAAAGGTTAATCAACTCCTTTGCATTAGCAAAACCAAACAAAATTTTCTTTAATGATCTGGACAGCAATTATAAGGCAGTGTGCTGCTTTTTGTAAGTGCCAATTGTCTTCTAAATCTCAATTTCTCATTAGTTGGTGATTAGATATAGCTTCTGATTAGATATAATTATAGGATCTAAAGTGCAAGAAGCATAAACCCATTTAAGCCTTTAATTCCTGATAAGAACAATACGGTGGCTTGGGATGTTGCTGGCTTCAGTGGGATCTGAGTCCCAGGGAAGGCAGGCAAATCATTATGGGTTATGTAAAATGAAGTTGGCAGACAGTGGTACCATTACGATGTATCTCTGGAAAAGAAAACTATCCAAAATAAACTCACTTGTGCATCTCCAGCATGCTTTTGTCCTTCTTTTCCACTACTGTCATACATCATCTTTATTTCAGAAGCTTTACATCCATTAAATTAAAAACAATCCTCTCTGTGAGCCTAGTTAAGGAGTATTCCTACTCTCTCTAACAGAGACCACTCAAAGGCCAAGTCCTCTATTACAGATGATTTACTCTTCTCCACTCTGCAGAAATAAAAAATGAGTAAGGGAACTTTACTAAAAAAATAAAAAGAAAACAACCAAATTATGTTTTGAAGTTAATTTAGATAAATGTGATGATGAACTCCTTCCCAGTAGCACAGAATCACAGAATGCCAGGGATGGGAAGGAACCTTGAAAGATCATCTCGTCCAATCCCCCTGCCAGAGCAGGATCTCCTAGATAGGTCACACAGGAACGTGTCCAGGAGGGTTTTGAATGTCTCCAGAGGAGACTCTAC
>JAVSBS010023102.1:135625-155940 GCA_033124195.1 Coracias cyanogaster
GTCCTGTCATTGGGTGTCACTGAGAAGAGCCTGGCTCCATCCTCCTGACACTCACTCTTTACATATTTATAAACATTAAAAAAACCAGTAAAAAACCCACAAACTCTAATGCCTTTATTTTACATATCAAGTCAAACAGCTATTATGTGACTTGAATAACAATGGTTAATGTCATCTCTAGCGAGCATTTTATTTTGTGAGCAACTCCTGACACTTAGAAGAACTATTTGTGTGAAAATGTACCCATCAAGGAGAGTAACACCCTACAGCGGTGGCAGTCCTCTCACCCCAATAGGACTTTACTACTTCCCCACTCCCACACATTCATTTTAGAGACAAATGTAAAGGAGGAATTTTCTGCATTGCTGTTTGCCCATAACTCAAGCAGCTGAGCAATGCCTAATATATGTAGCTGTTGAAACATTTACTCTGAAATAACTGTATAAAAATGTGAAGTAATTGGATTTTAATTTCCAATAACAATGTATAATTTTTAAAGATTAGTGTAACTATTCTTAATCCATTCATTCATGACAAGTTCTGCAATCCTCTGCAATCAGTGTATTTTTGATTCAACCACAACTCTAAAACTTACTTTAATTCAAATGTTTCAGACATTTACCCAGCAGAACGATTACAAAAGCAAACCCTTTATGTAATATGAAAGGCAAAAATGACTAAAACAATTTTTACTAGGTATTATATAAATTCATCAATACTAGGTCAAAACTTGCAGATTTCCAACTAAATGTAGTAACCAAAAATTATTTTTGCCTTACTAAAACATCTCTAGAGTGTATCAATATTACAGCTATTATTTCTTAACAGGATGCACAGTTAAACAGCTTTATTTTGTACCAACAGGCACTTAATATACCGAGTACTGACAAAATGGATTTATAATTCTTATTACTTTTTCACATATCTCATCCACGTGCTTTATGTACAACTACTCAATGATATTGATTACTTAATGAAAGCATTTATGTGGATGTTCAGAAATCTGCTAAAGAGCTAAGGACCTCAGCTATACTTCATTTCATCAGGATGAATGTGTTTATTTGTAAATCCATCTGCATCACTTTGCATATTCAATAAGTAAAGTGAAAATTATGAACCAGTAAAGCCAATAAAATCTCCTATGTCAAATTTATAACAAGAATGGATACATTGAAACACTAATAATTTCTGCAAATGTTTTAAGCAAATACATATATGACAAGCTAATACTGAAAGCACTTATTGCACCAAGTTCAAGTAAGTGCAAATTTTCTGTATGCCTGAAAAGGTCAAGATAAGATTATATAAAGGTACAAAGTTTGTTGGCTGTGTGAATATAAGCAGAAATCCTAAGCCACAGACATGCATGTAAACAATGCTGCCTAAACAACTCTTCAGTATATTGCAAGAAATACGTAACGTCATCTTGCCAAACCCCAGAGATGTCTCTGAGTAGGGAACTGTGAAGATCTAAGAATATTAATTAATAAATAGGTATTGTAGGCTTTGATTTCCTTTAATTCCAGTGAATTGATTCCAATCCTTCTGAACATCTATTTATATACATACATCAATTTAAAAAATAGCCTACAACAAAGTTGAGATACAACGTCTGTAGTTTCAACTCAGATACAAAAATAAAAAAATGTTAGCAAAACTCTGGATGTTTAAGCTTCTACTCTGCTTTAAGGCTTTCATTACTTACAAATAGCTAAAAGGCGGACGCCAAGAGCACGGGGACAGACTCTTTTCAGTGGTGCCCAGCGACAGGCCAAGTGGCAACAGGCACAAACTTGAACCCAGGAGGTTCCCTCTGAACATGAGGAAAAACTTCTTTGCTGCGAGGGTGACGGAGCCCTGGCCCAGGATGCCCAGAGAGATTGTGGAGTCTCCTCCTCTGGAGAGATTCCAAACCTCCCTGGACACAATCCTGGGCACCCTGCTCTGTGTGACCCTGCTTTAGCAGGAGGGTTGGACAAGATGATCCCCAGAGGTCCCTTCCAACCCCTGCCATTCTGTGATTTCCTTATTTTTAGACATTATTCATTTATTTCTAATAGCATTTAATATCTTAAGGATATTCACATCCTACTCTTTATTTAAACTAAGAATGCTTAGTCATATTGAACTTTGATTAATTTTTTCAGTCCTTACTCTGCTAATTGTTATTTTCATTTTTTGGCAGCTTGATAAATACTGCCACGTACATTTATGGAAAATAATTAACTAAACTGACTTTCCCCCCTTGGGAAATCACTGTGTTTATATGCTTACACCCCCCAAATCTTAGCCATAAATGGAAGCATCCCATTTATCAAAAAAGATTGGACACTATAAATTGTAAAATTAAATATTTAGACATCTTAGTAGAATGGATTAGATGTTAACTGTGTCATCTAATACAAGGAAATATCTATTAAAAATACATTTGATAGTAGATATTTTCTCCTAACACTCAAAAGCTGGGAAACAAAAAATTCTTAGATTATTGCCAAATTGAAAAGCATGCATAATTCAGGACTAAAATTGAATTTTAATCTTTTTATAATACTTGGGAAAATATTTTATGCTTACGAAAACTAAGGGAGATAAAGAACATTACAAACCAAATCATTGCTTTTACATTCAGTCAGAAATTACACAATAGCTAATGGAAATCAGTTCTTTGAACCAGTGACGGGATTAGGAAGCACCCTGAACATCACAGATTCACATCCAAGTTTACAGAACTGTTCAAGGAAATAAAATAATATCGTTTGAGGAATTCAGGAAACTTTTCAACACAAAAGGGAAGAGTGAACACCCTTAAGAGTTTAAACAGAAGAAGAGCTGAAAACAGCAGCCACCAATCAACAGATGTTGCTGCATCTTTCTTCTGTGCTCATCCAGTGAACTATATCCCTCCCTGCAAAGAGTGCCTCCTTTTTCACAAAGCACCGGTCTCTAGTAAAATACTATTTTTCTTTCATACCCACCAAGAACAAAGGACAATACTTACAAAATACTTCCCAAACCACTGTCTTTAGAATTGGCAGAAAACCACTACCACCAAAACAATCAAACAGAAACCGTTACAGCTGGTGTCAGCACCAAGAAAGAATTCAGCAGGAAGAACCAAGACTGGCATTTCAGTCACACTGTGAAAACAACAACCTTTCTTTAGAGCTGTAATAAAGATGCCCTTCTTAAAGCTACAGTTATTTATTCTGATTCTGTAGTATTAGCCAAACCACCACAGAACCATCCCAGGATATTTATCAAAGACTATTCAATTAATCAGTAATCCCACGCAATAAATTACTGCTTAGTTTGGCTCAACAGGTCTACCACAAGTGTCTGTAACAAAAACAGTTGATTCATCACCTCATCCTCTTCAAAATACTGTGAAAACCCCTGCATGGTGACACAATGTCAGTACACAAAAAGAACTTATTACAAGACAAATTTATTATACGTGTCTTGCAAATGTACGCTTTTTTTCCTCCCCTTCCTCAATTTTCTTAACTCAGAATAAATACTTGTTCTCACTTTCTTAGGTACTTCTGTATTGAAGTCTTCAAGTTCAACCCAAGGCCTTCCTAAACATATGGCATAAATCTTTAGCAGCAGGGAAGGTTACCTATTCTTTCTTCTCCGACTTTCTGGCATAGGTATTTTGTTATGTCTCTGATGTCCAACCTAATTATTTCTACATGTTGTGTCTTTGGGAAGATCTGTGATCCAGTCCCCGTCTCACCTAGACTAGCCTGCAGAAGGTAAACAATGAACTCTGTTGGTACACAGTGAACAATGAGCTTCAAAGCCAGGATACCTATTTGGATTAATAGTGTCCAAGATTTCCATGCCATGTACTTGCCACCTATCCTGATGCAAATCCCAACCCCGACTTTCTTGGATATTACTGCTGGTTTCAACAGATGGTTACACATTCATAAGAACTAATCATGGTGTTACAAGAAGGAAATAACACAGACCTGGCCAAGAACATGTTTATTTGTCTTTTACTGCTAGTTTTGCTCATTCTCAGGCATATTGGAGCTACCATTCTCATACCAGTGATAAAGATCAGTTCTTTTGCTGCAGCAGTTTATTCATTTTGCTTTACAGGTAATTGGATTTCATTTGATATTCAATTTTTTAGTTTTTCAAGTACTAGAAATTAGAAGATAAGATCCTTCAGGACTGTTAGTCCCAAATCTGCAGAGCATGGGAAGAAGGTTAAAAATAATCAGAAATTTTTCGAGGAGACTGCAAAACAGCCAAGGAACTGCTGTCTGCATTTCACTAGAAATGACAACTAGATCCAGGGCCTGAGCCACCATTAAAAGAGCAGTGGGTTGCAATAGCTCTTTAATTTTTATTTTTGTATGTATCTTTTTAAAGCCTTTACTCTTTTGATATCTGCAGATCTAACAGTCATTGATTTGCTCCAATAACATGGCCACAATCATAAAATACAAGATGAACTAGTGAGGCAGGGAGGGTGGTTGGGTTTTAAATTTTCATTTGGTTTTATTTCTCAGTTTAGATGGTCACTCTTCTCCAAACAGCACTATTTGGTGTCACACACTTTAGACAAACCAAAAGAGAAAACTGATATATTTTATTATTATTTGGATTTACTCATTAGTGTTCTGTAACACTGAAGCTGCTTTATTTACCGAAGAAGAAACTGCTTCACCTTGGAAACAGACACTTTATTTGAATCAGCCACAGAACTGAGTTTTTCAGCTGTCCACTCTTTCAAGCAATCAGATCCATTAACTAAAAGCAAAACCATAAACATTTCCTACACTTTTTTTCTGACAAAAAGGATTCACTGAAATCACAGTGCGTGCTTTATTATTCTGGTCAATTAGATAGCAAATACAACACCATTAAATAAATTCATTTTATGATCATTAAAAATTCCTGCAAAGGGCTTTCTGAAACAAAGCTATTTTCCTGATTAGAAGGCAGAATAAATTGGAAAAAAATTACTGAGCCGAACCCATGTGTGTCTTACTGGACTAGACCCATATTGTCTTTGCTTTTTTCAGTAGCACAATGATAACTCTTGCAGATAAAGGTCTGACCTGTTACTGTTTCAAAGGGATCTTGTCCGGTTTCTTAATAGACTGGAGTTAATCTATTAAATGCGTAAACAGCCAATAGATTATGGAAAAGAAAAGGCCAAGAATAAATAGTGAAGTTATGTCCTTTTATCTGAACAGGAGTGTCAGTCTGTCTCCATGAAAAGCATTATATTTTTCTTTTCTAGAAAACATTCCTGAAGCAAGCAACAGAAAGCATGACAGCATCACTAACTGCCACTAGTTGCAATGTTGATATGAGTAATCCTCTTAAAGATGTACGTCAGTGCAAGTCAAAGGGTCCTAGTTGGACTGGCACAGGTTCTAATCTTAGTGATGAAGTCATTATTTGATCAGAAATTTTGTATCGTGTGGCAAGATAAAAAGACAGAAAAATAGAACATAAATACACACACATTTGTGGTGTAACAGAAAGAACCATCCCCATTTAATTTTAAAAGCCTACCAAATTAAATGGCAGAACAGAAATGGTTTGACTCACTTAGGAAAAGTGATCCATTCTCACACTAATGGACCGATTATACTGTAATAATTTGATCGAGCACATGAACTGTGCTTCTAAGTTCTATTTTAAGTATGGACAAAGATAAACAAAATGGTAAGAAAGCTAAAATTAAACTATTATAAACTGAGGCCATTGAAAAATCTGCAGAAAAACATGAGAGGAAAACAGCTACATGTCAGAATTATCCTACCACTTTTAACTTTCCACTTTTTAACTTTTTTTAAAAAAATTAAATACTCAGATGGTTTTAAACTACAAAGAAGTTTTCTTTCTTTATGTTTAAGGAGATAAATACACACATACACAGATCCTTTGTATACATGCTTGCAGAAAATTATGTATATGCCTGTACTTTGACCAGTTCAGATAGGGTCCCTGAAATGAAGCAATCATGCTTTTGAAAAGGATAGAAGCCAGCCTGCAACACAAAAAGGCACATGCAAGATGGAGAAAATTCAAATGAATGTTGGAATACAAAAGAGGAAGTATTGCAAACATAATACCCTACAGGTTTGTACAAGGAATGTGAAAGGCAGCCTTTTTATTAATATCAGTCATTTATTTCACTAGATTCTTAAATGTGTGTTGATGGTCACCAATAATGAATTGTAATCAAACTGGGCACTTAAGCAACTGCCTAAAGTCTCTGTCAGAGGAAAGAAGGACAGTCTGATTTCCCAAGTCCTCTGGGCTCTATTTCCTTTCAAGAACAGTTAAACATACGCTGGGTCAAAGAAAAAATTATGAGAATTTATAATTCTTAGATAAGAACAATATAAAATGAGTTTAAGAGGTAACTGGCTGACAGGTGAGGTGTGAGGTGGAAATACAAGCTAGCAGATCACAGCCTGTTTTTGTTGACAACTAATGGAAAAGAAGGAAGGCTCCTCTTTTCACTCCTCTTTCAAGTCGCTTCCATTGTTGTCAGCAAAAAAGCACGTAATGGCTTAAGTGCAGGATACTGAAATATTAATTCTTGTGCCCTAGTTTTGTGCTATCTGCACCCTCCAGAAGTGTGATAAGTTACTTATTTTGGTTACCTGATAAAAAATTGATCAATTCTGACCAGTGCAAGCTCTTAAAAAGCCTGTTTTCACTCAAGTGTAGACTTAAAAGCCAGCCCAACAAAGCCACTTTATTGCATTCAAAAAGCAAAAAAGCACAGTGCCATACCACAAATGAAACCGTTTTCAATAAATTATACTGAAGGATAGCAGTTCATTCTTTCAATGCAAAAGAGTATTAAGTCTGAAAATTTCATAGGAGAGGAGGACTAACTCTAAAAAAAATGTTGTGTTATGTAGCAGTCACGAAACTACCTGAAACACCCAGCATCTATTTCTTACTTAGCATTGAGACATCTGTTTCCTAGGGTTTACCTCCTGACTGGCTAAGATCAGTACAGCACATTTCAGCATCTTAAAATATTCCCAAAACTAATGGGAAATAACAATGACTCAAGTTTTTACTTTTTTTATTCAAAGCTGAACCTGCATTCACAAATCTGCTTCCACTTCTCTTCCGGTGTTTGGATTTTTGCATCTTTATCATAGCTTCTGAGTTCAAACTCTCGTATTTCATAATAGAAGTATCCAAAAATGACTTAAATCATTGTTCTTACTTATCTATGGTTTAGACATGCAATCTAAAGAGAAGTCAGTATCTTCTATGGTTAAAGTCACTCTTGAGGCTGAGCGTAAGAACTTCATCTTCAGTACAGTAATTTCAAAAAATGGCTTAGGAAATTGTATGTTATTTTAAATAAAGTAGCTGTATTTCAGGCTCTTAGTCTGGATCACAGACTAATTCATAAAGAAATTGCAACGTGGGTAAAATATTAGCGAGAATTCACATTATGTTAAATTACAACGAGAACTTAACTATGACAACGTTAGCTTCATCATGGCTCTCCTCTACAGAGTGATTGGTAGAAACCCCAAAATGTACACAGCCTGAGGCTCCAGATGCTTCATATAGTTATCTAATGCCTTTGACCTAGTGTTATTTCAAACCTTAGCAAATCTTCATATGGTGAGTCATTTAAAAATACATCAAAATAATTAAAACATCACCATATTATAAGATAGTCTGTAACTTTCTAGCTTAATAACGGGGTTTTTTCGCAACCTCTAAATACATTATCAGAGTTAATAACTTGTATTCTTACTCTAAAAATGGCTGGTTTGAGAAATCAAAACTTTTTTGGGTTTTTTTCACGTCTTAGGAGGTTAGACCAACACATCTACATCTGCACAGCTACAGTATTATTATAGACACACAGGGAAGTGTTCATCTCTGGGTAGTTTACTCCCTCTCCTCTGTGAAGATATAATGATCCTGAAATAAAAACTCGAGAATACACCAGCACAAGGGGTTTTATTCCTACACTTAATTCTGCTGAGCAAAGCCACAGTCATAGGCAAGAGAAGTTCTAAGCAAGATAACTGACTTGTATGTCAGACCACAGCAAGCAGATTAGGTAGAGATTCCAGGAGAAAGTAATAATTTATTCACCGTGCTTTTATATGCAGTGTAAAAGCACACTCTCCAATAAACAGTTGGCAGTGTCTTCTACTTAAGTCCTGTGGACTGCTTTGTTTTCAGTACGTCAGCTGAGTGCTGAGTGTTCAGCCCTATACCCAAGAGTCTTTGGCTTCTCCAGTGACACTGATAATCTGCCATATGTGGCATATCCTACAGCAGCACACCCCTGGAGGGACTGGACCAAGATCAACAGTGTATTTTGTAAACAGCATTGAAAAGCTGACAGATTGCAACAGCTGGGCCAAATTTGACTGAAAGAGACAGTTTTTAATCAAAAATTTTATACAAGCTTATGGGGCTTTTTGTTGTACAGGATTTCTTTTTCACTACATATGAATTCTACTGCCTTTCATGGTGCTCTCCCTAGTATGCAGTTCCCATGTAGCAGCCAGCTTCCACAAATAAGAACAGCACTGGGTGAGAATAAACAGGCAAACATCCATGGACATCAACAAAGCGGCATCATTTTCCCCTTTGGCCAATGAATACTTTTAGTGAGATGCTGCATGAGTGAAGCACTGGGAGAGGAGGCCACGCAGAAACACAGCCTCCCGGCTCCAGCCAAGCTGCCAGTTGGGATGCAGCTTTTCTGTGCTAAATAAAGGGTCTTAGTCCAAAAGCATCTAGAAGTTGATGTTAAAATTGCTGCCATTCTTTCAATTCTAGCATGCTTATTAATTATAGTGCTACATTTTATTTCATTTCTGTCCTCTGTCTTCCACATCAAATACCACATTAGCTGTCCCTGTCTTCATTCATAACTTTTTTCATTAGCACACCTGGAACCCCTCCAAGTCAAGCATCTCAGTAAGGAGCTGAGGTCACATCAGAAATATCTGTTAAATCTGTCACAGGTACTAACAAATCAATCAAGTACCAACAGACCTTTCAAATTGTCTTTTTAGAAGCTGGTTAAAAATGGATGCACACTTTACACCACCACACACTAGGACTGAAATACTGTGGCTATCAATTAGATCTGCAGAATAACAGTCATTGAAATTTCTTTGTAATATAAGAAAAAATAAAGTTCATTTTAAATGCTTGAATTAAATTTTAGTTTAATGAATTAAATAATTTTAAATTTAATGAATTATATTTTAATTAAAATAGTTTTTATGGAGAGACGTTTCTATAATAGGCTGGTAATTGTTCTCATTCAATAACTAATATGAAAAGGGAAGTAAATTACAGTACATTATGATTTTTAAAAATCAAGGAAAAATCAGAAATTTAAAAATTCAACTCCCTCACAGTTTCAAAGGTAAAATAAATTTGTTTTCCAGTAGTTATATTACCGTGCTAATGGCACACCAATCAACTGGAGTCCCAATCAAGCAACTAAAAACCAATAACTTGGCAGAAGTAGTTTTTCTTTCTCTCTATCTTTGTATTATTTTTCAATCTTAACACATGAGAATGCTAAAACTGAGGGAAATTAACCTGTGATGCGAATTACTTCATTACAAAATAGTGTAATACAAGTGTATGTATACAAAATGCATACACAGGTTAATTTTGTCTAAAATGTGCTATTATGTTACAGAAATTTTATTAAAAAATGCTCATTGTCAATCTCTATAACATACCTACCTATATTTTATCTATTCGTGCCTTCATGGGTTTCCAGTAAGAACAAAGTTGCAAATTCAGTGCATGGAAGGGCATGAAAAACAAACAAATTTACAATTCATTAGACTGAAATAAGACACCAAGGTGGGGGCAGCAGGAGAAAGAGAGAGCAACTATCCAAAGAAAAGGATTAGGGCATCAAAAAGATGACCAAAGATGCATGGATGGTATTGGTTGGAGATTTCATAGAATTTAAACACACTGTCCTCCTAAATGAAACTCAGCAGAGCCAGTTAGTTGGGCAGCTCTAGCGTTTGATGTTATCACAGCAGGAGCAGGTAAGGAGGGCTCTGTAGTGCTGATGAGGTGGCAGAATGTGTAATACTGCAAAAGACTTAACACAAAGGATATATTCAGTTTTCTCAAAAACCCTGAAGTGCACTATGTTTCTGCTTAGCCTTCCCCTCATGACAAGGGAGAAAAAATTGTTTCTACTGGGAGCAGAATTAGGACAACACCAGAGCACTTCATAAAACCCTCCTGGTTTGGACTCAGTAAACAATTTACTGCCTGAAAGATGTCTTTGACCTGAGTGCATTCCTGAGTCAACCTCCTACTTATTTTACCAGTTTATAATACATTCTTCTGGTTTAACAAAGCTCTAGGTTATGTTATTGCTCACACAGTACCACTGCAGAGGAAAGGTTACCTTATTTATTTTGCATAATTATCCCACTTCATATAAAATGACTTTATAGTAAGAATCGTGATGTACAGAAAACTGTCATGGATATTTCCTTCTAACTTCTACACTCCTCACAGAAAACATTTCTGTCTCTATTTGACTCACAGAAGAGCCTTTCAGGTAAACCAACAGAATCATTCTCATGCAAAGAGCTACTGACTCGAAGCAGGAAAAAATATATATTTGTGGCTAATATTTGCATCTAACCCTGATTAATTAGTCATTTCCAAGGCATTTCTAAAACCCTCTTTGACTTTTGTAGATTTTTATTAAAGCATAATTAAATGTTCCATGCATGTTAACCATATAAAGTAATGAAAAAAAAAAAAAACCACAACACATTATAAGGGCTACATATAACCAAGCATTGTTTGTTCCTCAGAATTTTCTGATCCATTGCCAAGGCCAGTCTGGCAGATACAGATCTTTCTGTTGGCATATGCAGGCTGGCTGTAACTCTACTGTCTTCTGTTTCTTTATAACAGCACAACATTAATGTTATGTTTTACTTGCCCAGAATAGAAACAAAAATACATCATACAGAAACATTAAAGTGACTGAATAAGTAGCTTTATTCTAGATTTCTGTCCACTACAGGGCAAATAAGGCTATTTGCACAATACAGTGAGCCAATTATTGGCAAAAAATAAACTGAAAAGAAAAATATTCATCTAGTTTCCTTGAAGGCCAAACAAGAACCATGCAGAAGACATCTGAGGATTATGATCAGCAGGGAACTAGAATTAAATAAAATAAACTCTTCTTTCAATAATGTACTTTAAAGCTACAGATTTAAGCAAGGAGCATAGACAGTCGCAGGAACATTCGGTGACTTGATAGTACAGCAGTAATCCGTGAATTACAAGAGAATTGCCACATCGATGTCAACTGCTTTAATTTTCCTCCTGTAGCTTAGACTATTCTAAAACCAATTTAATTTTAAATGCACTATTTCAAAAATTTTACAAATTAAGTTAATTTTTACCCCAATCTTACTCCTCCATGCAAATTCTTACCAGTTTCATGTAGTTAGATAGCAGTAGATAGTTCATGAAAACATGTAATCTTCACATAAATTCCCAATGTCTCCATAACCAAAAGAGACCTTTTCCTCAATCCAGTCCATGTGCTTCTGAAAACAGTGGTGAATACTCAGAACATCCAGTTTGAGGTAGCTCATCACAGAAGCTGCAAAGAGCCACCTTCACCACCCAGCCCATGGAGTTATTTCCAAAGCCCCATCGCTCAAAGACTGGTTCAGTTCTAACCCATGAACTATCCTCTCTCCATTGCCTTTCAGTCTGTGAAGCAGAGTCATCCTGACATCAGAGAACATTTAAAATAATATAAGACTTGATCCATTTCATATAGGAGCCTGAAGCTTCACTTACACATGGAGCAGTTGTTCCCAAATCCCTGAACAGAATTTCTATGCGCTAGTCTAGTGTCACTGGCAAAGAACTCAAGCAGTGAAGACACTAAGAGATTCTCTGGATGCCTGGAATATGGTTAGAGATTTCTAATTGGTCCATTCTTTTGGTTTGTGAATATTTTTTCAATTAAAAATATTAGATTTGCTACTAAAGTAATACTCTTAGCCAGCTTACCTTTTGATGTCTTTTAGGAACTTTGACAAAATGCACTCAGGAAGGTATCTTAAGTGTTACAGTGCATTTTTACTTGTACAACTTCAGATGACAATTTTAACCAATAACCCAGACCAACAGGCACTTTGATGACAATTCAGTGTCACTGCAATACAAGGATGACATCTCCCAAAAGAAAGACTCGTACCATTTAACATGGGACCAAGAACAAAGAAGTATCTCATCTGCCTTCATAGTGCATCATTATTCATATAAATCTCTGCATTTAATGTAATAATTGTACAGCAGTAATTAATGAGTTATTTCCTTGTCTGTGTCTCCATTAGTCCAACAGCATTATTATTGAAGTTCATTCACCCCCTCCTAATTTTTCAGGTTAAACAGATAATAAAAATGAGTAATAGCGACAGCTTGGTATAAGAGTACACTCACAATCAGTCAACAAAATGCACCCAGATCTGTGCAACTTCCCCTTTTTAAACAGCCATGTATTTGTTAACAGTGTGATATGAAAAACAGCACAAAAAGCCTGGACTGGTCATACAGTGAAAGAGATTCATGGTAGGTCAAAGATGAAATTAAAGGGAGTTTTCAGCCTCCTTTGAAGATATTTAACTTAAAAATCTCTGACCATGTATAGCTGTGAAATGTGCAGAACACAGTAAATAACGTGCTCAGTGAAAAATGCCATTTTAGATTAGCCAGCACTGTTCACGCATTCTTTTTTTTTAAAACTGGCAAGCAGTTTTGGACTAGAAGCTTCTCCACCTTTGGACTGTTTATGGTTTAAACTTTAAATAAAAGTAAATTAAAAAGTTATACAAGTCAATATATAATCATGTAATTAGATTGAGTGTAATGAGATCAAATAAAATGTTTTCTTCAATCCACATACTCAAATCCTGACTCACTTCCCTGAAGAGAAGGTATGAAGCTAGTCCAAACAGTTTTGGGAACCAGACTCTTATGACTGAAGCGAAAAGCTTCACTTTTTATCTTCTCCTTTAATTGCAAACCATAAAAAGTAACAAATCAAGTCATAGTCCCAGCAGTAAGATTATCAAGATTGTTGTGGGGAAAGCTTGCTTGTTTGTTTTGTGGGTTTGAGTCTGTAGAGATTTTTTAATTTCTGCTCTTCTGTCCCTTAATCTTCTGTAATACCTGAAGATCAAAGCAATAGAAAAAAGCCAGAAGGGACACTATGTGCAGTAAAAGGTCCATTATAGCTGGTAATAAAATCTTTCTTTTAAAAAGCTGTTTACAACTAAAAGTAAATTAATATATTGCAATTAACCTGAAACAAAGACAGATGTCCAACAGCATGACAAGTTTGAATCCCTACCAATCTCTTTCACAACCTCTCCTCCAAAAATTTGTTCACAAAAATTAACCAGAAAATTAAGTCCCACTGAGAGACGAAGTCCTCAGATGAATCCAGGGCAGACAATACAGCTTCTTCTTCAAAGTGGTACTCAACTATTCAACTATTTATTTAAAACTGCATTTAAAATATTTTACATGTCTAACTGCATAATTGCCAATATCATAAGCTGCCATATATAAAAATACTAAGAGAGGTCCGATGTTAGTGTCTACTTATTTTTTATATGCTCACTAAAAAAAACACTGAGGGGATGTTAAATACAAAAAAGTACTTGCTATTTGCTGTCATGGGTCACAAGGGACACATGGCCTTTCATGACTATTATGTGATTACAGTCAACACAGAACTGCTCTACAAGATAACACAATCTGGATATGAACCACTGCCAAGGTGCTCTCTCAATACGGTCTGGTCATTTTGCCATATGAGTGAACCATAAGAGCCAGTCTGCTGTCAGCTATCTGCAATGCTCTTTCTTCTCAATTTTTTGAGTGCAAGACACATAGAGAGCATTTATGGCTCAGCACTTAAACAAGTAGCATTTGGACTTTTCATTTATAACTAATATTTTGTAGGCCTCCATTTCTGTGTGCATTCTACAGAGCCATAGCAGTTAAGAGTGAAAAGAGTTTATATACAAAGCTAAGGATCCTTTTTACCAGAAATTTATTTTTAAATAGAAGTATCACTCCAATATAAAAAGTATGGCTCACATCAAACAGTGAAGTCTGCTCTCCTCTGAGTCAACCAAGTGGCCTTGTCACTGCCAACAAAGGCATCCTCTTCAAATCCATAGAAAGTGAGCACACCATCTTCCTGATACAGCATCACAAAAAGCTCGTGTCTTTCCACCCACTGCCCCTCTAGCAATTTAATTTCTGACAGAAACATCCAAGCATCAAAAAATCACAGGATCATAGGACAATTCAGGCTGGAATGGACCTCAGAAGTTCTCTAGGCCAATGTCCTGCTCAAAGCAAGGGCAGCTATGAACTCAGGTTACTCAGGGTTCTCTCCAGCTGAGTCTTGAAAACCTCTACAGGTGGAGGTGGCTCAGTCTCTAAGCATCCTGGTCCAATCTTTGACTGTCCCGGTGAAAATGTTCTGCTTTATGTGCAGTGTGAATCCCTCTTGTTTCAGTTCCTATCTGTTGTCTCTCCTCTTCCCACCATGAAGAGCCTGGCTCCACCTTCTCAATGCCCTTTCTCATAGGTGCCAGTAGGCTACTGCTTTGTTTCCCCCAAATTCTCTATTCTGCAGGCTGAACAAACTCAATTGCCTCAGCTTCTCCTTGTGGGCAAGTGCTGTAGGCCCCTCACCAGTCTCACTACGACGACTTTGATATAAAATCAGGCCCCTTTTGTTTCTGTGGATTCGTATTTAGGTTCTGTTTTCATAGATTCACAGAATGGTCTGGGTTGGAAGGGTCCTTAAAGATCATCTAGTTCCAACTCCCTTGCAGGGACACCTCCCACTGGATCAGGATCATAGTTTTGCAAATTACGGCTAAACTGTGATTACTATGGCCATGAGTTGACTTGCATTTTGTCAACGTTGCTTGAATTTCATGTTGTACTGAATTTTCACAGTGCAGTTACAGAATTTATTTCATTCAGGAAAGGTGGAATTAATACAAGAGCCTACAAAAAACCATAGCCTAACAGTAAAAAAAATAGTAAAGGAGCAAAGCAAATCTGACCTCAAGAGTCTAGTTATCTACTATATTTTTCCTGCAAAAGCCAATTACCTGAATGAATGGGTATATATTTTGTGTGGCAGTTTATTTGAAGATAATTTATTTCTCTTTCTAAACCAATTTGAAGCGTCTTTTCAAGATACAACATCAGAGAGGCTAATCATTTAGGGAAAAAAGGATACGTACACCTCCTTTCTGCCAAGCTCCTTCTCATGACAAGGCAGGAAGAGTAAAGGTGACTGTGCAACAGCTGAAATAAGAATCCTGACAACTGAACGTATCCGATGTACTTGACTATGTCTGGTATTTCCACATGCTGTAGCTAAATCAAAGCCATCCAGCCTCTGTGGATTAGTAGATACATGAAAATGTAGGCAATTAATTTTTTTAAGTCCCTTGAAGCCTGCTACAACAAAATTCCAGCAGAATGAAAGCCCAGCAAATCCTAGATGTTTTATTAGCCCTGCTGTTCTTAATATGTCTCCTTAGAACACCCATCAAATTCCTACAGTATTTCTCTCAACTTCTTGCCATCTCACTGGTATCTCAGAGGGATCAGGACTATTCATGACATCCTAGTGACATTAAACCTTATTTAACAAACCTAGAGACATTAGACCTTAAACACGTCTACATATCACATCCTGTATTAACAGTTTTCAACGTTTTTGTAAGAACCCATTTCCCTTCCTCTTTTCCCCACTTCACTATTTGCCAATTCTTCCTTTTCACGTCTCCTCTCTAACTCTACAACATCTCAGTAATGCATCTGCCTGATCGGTTCAGAGCTGGTATGACAGTCGTAGAAATAGAGCTGTGTAACCATACAGATGTGTATCTCTAGCAGGACTGTTAGCTCAAGTTCAACATCCACAGTAATCCAATTGCTGCATCTACTATATACCTACACACCTATCATCAAAGATTATGGAACAGAAAACATAGTGACAGCTGAGAACAGCAAATCCTTCTTGTACTTCGTGTTGCACAAGCAGACTCTCTTCAGTCCTGTATAGTTATTGAGATAAAATCACTCACAATCTTTTCTTTTTTTAATAGTCTAAACACACATAAAAAAGGTCAGTGCAAGAGACCCTAGGCCAAGAGAATAAATTGGTTTGATCTGGTTTCACATAACCAGAAGCAGGAGAATTAAGTAGAAACCAATCCCCTAACTCATCCGTCCAGAGTTTGAATTCTTTATGTTCTCCTTCCCTGTCCTGCTTCATAAAAGTAGTATCACAAGTATTTTTTAGGCTGCCCTAGCCAGCAAAGGGACCAGCTGCACTTACAGGCTACTGAGAGAAGTTTATTCTAGTTCAGAAAAAGAACTTCTATTCAACTGTGAGTGGAAGGCAGCAGGTTTAAAGGTAAGTGCGGTTTCTCAGCAGTACTTGGTTGCTGACCAATAAGCTAAAGGAACTCTAAACAATTACCTATTTAGGCTGTTCTTTTAAAATGTTTTTAGTATTTAGAAACCATTTCAAGCAAATGACATGTCCATGCTGCCTTACACTAACTCAAATAGTAGAATTCTGAGGAATGTATTTTAACGTGACATTTTCCCAACTAATTTAGCCTATTGTTTTTGTTTTTAAAGCAAATCAGAATCCTGTAGTGCCAATTTTGTTGCAGTAAACTTCTAAGTGGTGAAAATTCCAATTCTGCTTGTTATGTTACTAACACTTCATGGTATTATAAATGATTTTTCTAAGTGTTGAGGTTTAGGTTCAATCCACCAGACCTACAACAGATGCTCTCTGTTAACCCCTCTTCCTCCCTGCCAAATAGAGGAAGAGGATAAGGGAGAGAGACTTATGGTTCCCTCCCCTCCCAAATGGGAAAGGAAGGGAAAGAGAGAGAGGCTTCCAGATTAGAAAAGACAACTAAAACAGCTTTAATGAAGATGATAATAATAAAATGGGATATATACAAATACATACACAACCAGTATCAAACCCAACCTCTCGCTGATGGCAATTACATTACTGTCACCACTGAGGCTGTGGAGCAGGCACTGGCAAAGTCCCAGACTGGGCTCAGCACCAGACAGGAACTGGGTTCAGGAGCCGGGCTCAGAAACACAAGAATCAGGATCAAAGGCACGAGAAGGTCCAAGAAGGGAACGCCGAAGGCCAGCAGAAGGCAAGGGTCTCGAAGGTAGACAGGAAGGGAAGACCAGTGAAGGGCCAACAGGAAGGGAAAGCCAGTGAAGGGCTGATGGGAAGGAAAAAGGGCAGTGAAAGGCCAACAGGAAGAGAAAAAGGCAGTGAAGCGCCAATGGGAAGGGTCAAAACCCTCGTGATACCTCAGCTTTGTACTGGATATGACATACATGGGATGGAATACCTCGTTGGTTAGTTTCGGGTCACCTGTCTTGGCCACTCCTCCCCACTAGTGTGGCCCTTCACTTTGGGCACCCCCTGATGTGGTACACAAGAGTTAGCGGTGACCTTGGGCTGCACACCAATCTTTGGTAGCAACTCTAAACATCGAGTGTTATCACTGCTAGAAGCAGACACTGTCTGCAAAAACATGCTGTGAGATTCAGAAATTGCAGTTAGTTAGCAGAGACTCAGATGAAAAGTAAAATCACTGAACAGAAGTGGTTTAGTTCTAACTCACACCAGGACACTAAGTCTGGATAAATAACATCTCATGCCTTCCCAAATTATTTTTTTAAATTCATCATCATTCATGTAAGAATCTGACAATGTCAGAAAATTCACAAAGGAAGTATTTATGTGAAGGAGATAGATGTAACTGAATTAATGGACAGGCCATGGGAAGAATGAAAGTGTACAGACAGATATAAGAGTGGAAGTTGTACTGTTTGACTCCAAATAGTTGTTTATTCCTTCACTTTGGTTCTCACACTGCTTCTTTCAGCCCTCCCCCTGAGAGTCCTTTATGTTACTGTAGCACTGGAAATAAAGATGTCCACAGATTTTGAAATCCCAGATTGACACACCCTTGAAAGCAAGAATGGACAGGTCAGGTTTACGAGTTCTGCAATACCAAATTTTTCTGTAGAAATCTCTCTTTTACTGGGTTATCTGGCTATCACCATCCCTGGTTACAATGACAACAACATTACGTTGTTAAACTTTGTATTTTTTTTCCATTAAATGGAACAGTACTCATGTGGCAAGGCTTCATTAGTTTTAAAGAAGGCATGTAACACAAAAGCTACAGCCATAGTCAAAGCGCAATAGCAGCTACCAATTTGGGGACCAATAGGCTTAGTAATTCCAGTACTTCCCATTCAGGTTTTTCTCCAGTGCTCTGAACAGAAGTTTAACGACTGACACTGTTTTCCTCTCAATTTGAGTTATAACCTATTTCAATTAAACAGTTTAATTAAGAAGCAGCACAATAAAATGCCAGATTCTGTCCCTATCCTCATGTATATGTTTGCATATTTACAGTATTTTCCAAAGATCAAGTAATATTTATAAAGACAACTACTCAAAACAGTTCCAATTTATTTCACATCAATATTTTCCATAAGCCATCTAAATGCCCAAGTGAATATAATCAAACCATAATTAGTTGGTTACTTTACTTGCTTCTTTCTGGCTTCGAGTAATTTAGCATATTTAGGTGCAATAAACTTTACCTCAATGTTCTCATTCATTACTGGGTTTGTCTGCCAGAAGCAACCTACATTCACTGTCTGTCCATGCATTAAAGACTAATTTTCTTCCTAACCACTTACTCTTGCATTGACAGACCACTCAGCAGCTACTAAAAGCTCTATTAGAACAGTCTGAATTCTTGAACCTTTAGTGTTCTTTTGAGACATTAACATTGCCTTCTTTTATTTCACTACAGTCAAAATGACTAACAAAGGCAATCAAACTTAATTGGGAAAAACTTCCAGAACACAAAAAAACCCGCTAACCTAAATCAAACCTTCAAACCCCTCATCTCTGAATTTCAGGGACTAACCAACAGAGGTCCCTGTCTGAGTGATTTTTGTGGTGCATTGACAGGAACAGCATCCCTTCGGTCAAAACCAGCACCTCGACAATCGATTGCCCATCTTTTATTCTACCTCAGGCTATGAACACCATGAAGAGATTCTTTGTTTGCCTTTAAAGGCTACAGTCTTAAGTAATAAATGTAAACATCAAAAATAGAAGTTTAAAAAACAGCAGGTGACTGTTCTAAACAACTGCAATACTCTATGGCTTCACTTACAGTTCAGATATTTTAATCATGCATCATTTTCACAGTGAAATATTTAACACCGATGAATTCTAGGTGTGACAAACTGACAGCATGTTTTAACTCTGGCTGACAGTGAGTTAAAACCGCTGATACTCAGCGCCACAAATTGAAAAATGTTTTCCCTATTTTTACTGTTGTACCATGAAGACTGTTTCTGTTATTACTGCCACTGCTTATCAATAAAAATAAACAAAAGAGAAGGCTAGACAGCTTCCCAGTTTGAAGCACAGAAACAGGATCTTGTGTTCAGCCTCTGAGTGTAAGTGGACTGACAACTACTGGATTTGCTGTGGTGCAGCTGACAACACATACTCCTCTGAACTGCTAAAATAACAAAGATGATTTGGGAGAGTCTGTGGATGCAGCTTGTAGTTCAGGGAACATTCAGACATCCTTCTTTAGCTGGTTTTATTGTCGCCTTGTCTTTTACAGTGGTTTTAGCACAGCCAAATGTAGTCAGAGACTGGAGACTCCACCTGCAAAGGCAGCTTGGTTTGCAGCTGCTTCTGAGATACAGAGAACCTGCCTCTGTGGAGCCAGGAAGACACACATCAGATCTTTTTTTAAAAAGCCCATCTGTAAATCTATCAATAAAAGCAGCTAAAGACTTAATGGGCTCATCTCACTGCGGTAAAATTATCCAACTTAACCTTGGTGAGACACATGGCACTCAAATGCAAGTGTTTCAGCCTAAGAATGGTGAAGAGTTAGGCTCTTCCCTTGCAAGGTGAACGGGGCATTCATCATCTCATTGTTCGGAAAGTTACCTCCTATTTCTCTGCTTCACTACTGTATCAGTAACATAATTGACAGCTGAAGCCTCCCACCCCTCCCCAGAAGCCCTGTGCTGCTTGAGATGCTCCCGGTGCTTTTAGGGAGTACCATAAAAGGCGGTGGCGGGGGGGGGTGGGGGGGGGGGGGGGGGGGGGGGGGGCC
>JAVSBS010023102.1:156040-201089 GCA_033124195.1 Coracias cyanogaster
GGGGGGGGGGGGGGAGGCGGGGGGAAGAAATAATCTGCTCTGCCTAGTCATGGTGGATAGGACAAAAACTAATGAGCTAAAATTGCAGTACAGAGAGTTCAGGTTAAACATCATGAAAAACAGTTAGTATGGTGAAGCGTGGAATAGATTGCCCAGGGAAGCTGTTACATCTCTGTCACTATAGATCTTTAAGATTAGGACAGTAAACTATTTATCAGGAATGACACAGGCATAATGGGTCCTGCCTTGGGCAGGAGGATGGACTGGAGACATCCTGAATTCCTTTCAGATCTATTTTTGCACAACACGGTTGATGAAACGTAGTCACTTATTAAAATGCAGACAGATGTCCTTTCCAAATAGCCTTCCAAATTCCTACAGCATTTTGTGAGGGCTTCTTGCTATCACAGAAACTGGAGTGTTGTCAAATTGATTCAGTTGATCTCACCTTGTTCCTAGCCAAATGGCTCCTAAGCCTGAAAGGTAAATCCTTGAAGTGATTTCTAGCATCATAACCAGCGTGTGATAGCTGACTGTTGTATGGCTGATCCTGAAGGTCAGCGCAAGTCTAATTCAAGTTACATTTCTTCTTTTGGGTGGATTTTATTGTATTTTTTTAGAGAGTGATTCCTCCAATGGATTTCCCTAAATTACCTAAAAAGTAAGCTCATACTGCACCTACACAATAATGTTTGAAGAGGAGAATGGAAGGCATAACCTATTTCTACAGGACTTGTTGTTTCGTCGTGGGTTTGGGGGTTTTGATTTCGCAGGGGTTTTTTCTGTGATAACCTGCAAAAGGCTCCAGGCTGCTGTGGTGAGCCCAGTTATTTTAAAGATCAGTTATATCTCAACATGAGTGTGTGAAAACCCGTTTCAGGACAGGAACTGAAAAACTGAAGTTTGGAAAACTACATTTATTATGTCTCACACTTAACCATTTGAGACATTATTTTCAAGCTTTCCTTCAAAACTAAGGGTCTGAAAAACGCACTTGCATGAAAAAGATAAAGCAAATATGTTCAAACCATGATTTTAAGAATCATGATTTTACATATACTCCGATTATTGCACAATTCACAATAAATTCATAAGATAAAGAAACACCAAAGGCCATTTATTGCAATCTTGTGAAAGTCTTCATGCTCCACTTATGAAATAGGGCTGATCACATTTGACAGCCAGCATTTTCACAGGCGCATTTGGCCCTGTTAGCCTCTCGTTAGTCCTCCCTGGAAACACAGACCTGCTGAGAGGGTAGTTACCCTCTCACACAGATGATTCCTTTTTCTCCTGTCATCACCCTTGATTTTAAACATTAGATAGAGGTGAGGTAAAAGTGCAGTTTATAGTCATTTTCTCTTGTGACCCTTCCACGAATAGGGGTTTGACGTGCACCATGATGTGTGTGCTACTAGAAGGGGTTGACGTGCACCATGATGTGTGCGCTACTAGAAGGGGTTGACAAGGCAGTTAATAAACAACTTACCTTAGTAGCCATGGAGATGAAAAAAGGCACAGATATTAGTAGCAATGTTCACGTTTCCAGAATGGAAAACAAAAATACTGTTTATAATTTAGAGTAGGTCTAACTACACTAACTACCACAACCTAACAATCTATAGCCACAATTAACATTTAAACTAAAAAAAAAGAGAATGGGTATAGAAAACAAACCAAAACACTGAGGGTAGGTAAGAATCATTGATGAATACCAACTGTGCCTAAACAGCTTAGTTCTGCTTTTGTTCTTAGTAACAAAGTAGTTTTTAGGTGAAAGATTATTTGCTCAGGTGAAAAATACAGAATGCATAAACTATGTGTGGACCTGGGCAATCTAAAGGAGCAAGGTGACCTGTATGTTGCTCAAAGCATCTCTGATAAGGCACAGTTCAGAGTTGGAAAACCTGCGCCACTTCCAGGCTCCTCTTGCTGAACTCGGAGCTGTTACATGAGTGGTACAAAGAGCCCTTCCCATTCCTTTAAGCCAGGGCTGTACAGCAGACTCGTGCTTCCCTGCACAGAAAGACTGGTGCAATCTCATTATCATTATTATAGTAGTGCATGTCTAGTCATCTATAATTCTTGAAACCACTGTTCTGGCCTGTCTACAGACATCCCAGACCTCAAAGCTAACTTTATTTTATAAAGCATAATACAGACAATTTGGAGACAAAAACTCAGTGAGGTTTATAGTCTCCAATGCATGGCCCCATCACGCTGATTTTGACACGACGTACTTTCCAGACTCAAACTACTGCACCTCCTTTCTGAAGCTCTCCTTCAGAAAAAGTAGAAAGATTACACTGTCCACATAACATCTACCTATGTAGCTGTACCGGCGATTGATTCCCTGGAACATCAACCTGGTAGTTAACTTGAGAGTTTTCTTCCTGGCTTTTTTCAATTTTGTTTCTATGCGACTCATGCCCGTATAAAAACTGAAAGTATATATAGCAGTTGGTTTGGAGTTCTTTGGTTTGGTTTGGGGTTTGATTTTTGTTTCAGTTTGTTGGAGGAGTTCTTTTGTTGTTTGGTTTCATGTTTTTTTGTTGTTTTTTTTTTAAAGTTAAATATACACTGATACTATTGAAAAAAACATCTACTTCTATAGGCTAACAGAAATATCGATGGAACAAAATCTGCAGGTAAACTATGGCAACAGCTATAGCCCCAGAGGAAGAAACCATATACATTTAGTCTTAATATTGCTTGTTCAAGGACATCTAAGTATACATCTAAGCACAGGTCAGAAACTGTCCTAATACATTTTTTTAATAAATGAGCCCCGATTCAATAAATAAAAAAATACAAAACCATGCAAACACAGAAGACTACAAAGTCTTTTTTTTTCTACAGCAGTTGGACAAAATACTGAAAATATTAATAGGGTGATGGGAAGGAACTGTTGGAGCTCTGATTCTCTGGTACAATTGAGGACCAATATATATACTGTAGAAAATTTTTCCATGCTTAAAATATGGCCAGAGAAGAACTTCCACATTACAATACTATTAAATATACAGCTACCGAATATTGCTAATGTTGTAGCTGTATCCATTTTCAGTTTTCTCCTACTAAATAGATTACACAAATTGAATTTTCCATAGAGACCAGTAATAAAACTAATGATATTACAAAGCCATATAAAATTTCATTATATTAAAGCAGAAATTTAAAACAGAAGTTAGAAGTTACTCCAAGAATTTTAAAAGGCCAGGAGTCTTAAAATAAAAGCACATCGAGGTTTTTCCAAACATATAGGGAATCCGGACTATTCAAGGCAATTAAGGGTTCAATTAGTATTTTAATATTACATCTAGATTGCAGATTATGAGGTCAACTGCAGTATTACCTGGGAATGAACTATTAATATCAGGGAATACACACCAAATATTTTCTCTCCTAGACCCCATACTACTTCTCAAGATCAATAAATGAAGAAACTGAATTAAAACTACTGTCTAATGTAACCTTTATCACAAAAGCCAGTCTGTCTGTGCAACTTCAGTATTTCAAGGGAAGATTTTCTAAAAGAAAAGTAAATCACTAACTCATTAAAAACATGTTGATTGTCCCAATGTAAAAACCGGAGAAAATAATCAGGCTAACAAATCCCCAGTCAGCAAAGACTTTGGAAAAGTAGCAGTGGAAACAGCACATGATTAGCATCCTTGTAAGAATCCCAAGGGAATGTAAGTAAAAGAAGCAATATGAGATAGAACATTCATAGCAATAGAAGAATTTCCACAAAATGAAAAGGTCATGTTTTCACTCAGAATCAATCTTCATTCCTAAATAACTGTACCTGAAGATTTCACGGCTAGGTCTTATTTAGCAAGAATTTCATCTAAGTTTACATCACAGTTTTCCACAAACATTTGGAAAAATGAATTGCAGACATATATGAAAGTTATAAGAAAAAAAACTGTACTCCAATACATTATGAGTAACTGTTTCTCGTGTAAAATCTCATTCCAGAGTTTTTGGTTGTTTTAACATATAGTTGCTTCTTGATGAATACATTAAAAATTCTGGAAACAAGCACTTTTTTCTGTGCTTCAAAAACTAGTAACTGAGTTAAGGACACCTTACCCTGAGCATCTTTGTATGAAGTGCACCTGCTCTGATTAGAATTGGTACCTCCCAGTTAGAAGCTGCCTGTGTACTTACCTCTGAATGGACATTGATTATGCCTCCATTAGCAAGTAACTCAGTGCCACAGAAACTGATCTGCAGACAAAAGCATTTCATGCTGAAGTTGCTGTAGCCATAGGAAAATGTTATTTGAGGCTTTTACCTCTGACTAAATTTAGCTGAGCCCCCTCCACTGCACATCCCCAGTGCATATATGATTGAGGAAGAAAAGCATTCTGTGCAACCAAGGACCATGGGACACCATAAGTGACAAACCTATCTTGATATTAAAATAGGGTTCAAAACATAAAATCATTTCCGAATCCCTGTTTTGCGGGGTATGAGTTTATGCCAGTATATTCTTCTGGGGAATATGGCTGATAATGCATCTTCACCAGTTCCTTTCCTTATTTATAACCTTCTTAAACAATATAATCATTTCAATGATTGCACCTTTTCAGGACCTTCAGACGAGCTATTAAGTCTTAACAGTCTCCCTTTTCTTCAAAAAGTATTTTTAATGAAACTACTTAAGAGAAAACTTGCTCGGCATGCAAAAGTACTATTTTCTGCTTAAGGAACTCATAATATGACAGACTAAGTGTCAGGAAAAATAGACATAATACAAGTAAAAACTTCTATGTGACATACATCTATCATAGAGACATCTGAACAAAAGTCTTCAAAACGTTCATTAAATTTTCTGTCCAAGTCTTGACAGTTATAAAGTACTAACAGTGTAATGTTAAGATTTCAGCAATTTTAAATATTTGTCACAGTTTGTCCATAGCCAGGAAGCAGAATAGGAATAGAGAAAGCAGAGGCTGTTATTACTAAACAAAATTAACTATGTATTATTACTTTAGACAATTATAATGCTTCATTTCTATAAAAGCAAATTCAAATTTAATTATATAATTCTTGTGTTTTCACTTAAAAATGTGTTGTTAGTGGAAGGCTGCTGCATTTCGCTGTTCATAATCACTTCTGCTTCACAACAAATGAGCAGACATTCATTGTTGGACACGTCATTTCAAGGTCTATGAGACAATGATCAAGTCTCAAGTACTCAGATACAGCCTCTAAAGACACGCTTCAGATTACATTTGTCTCTGCACCGCAAACTCATACCTTACAAATGCTGATAACTTCATAATGCAAACCATGAGCTCAAATGCTACTGTTAATATAAGTTCCTACCTGCAAAAGGAACAGGTGCATCTTTATCCAAAGCAACAAGTGGAGGATCCAAAATTACAGTGTCATTGTTTTCGGTTATGATTCCATGGTACGATGTCTCAATCCAGGGCTTGTGTTTGTTCACTAGAAAAGAAATAGTATGCCTAATTAATTTTACTTGCATTCTACATCCATTTAGCTCCTTTTATCTTCAAAGAGAAGTTATTTAGCATACATCCAATATTAATGTTATTACTCAAAAGCCACTAACAAGACCCCAAAGGGCTTTATAAACACTCAAACATTAAACCCAAATGATAGGCATATTGTACAATTCATTGATGAGAAAAATCAACACTTACAGACATCTCTCCAATTAAGACACCAAAATAAAAACCCAGCTTCCAAAATATTTTTAATGTGCTCCTGTCAGACATAATTGGGGTCAGACATTTCTGAAGGAATTGCTTTCAGTTGCAAAACTCTGAGGCAAGAGAAAGGATGTCCAGAGAAACACAACTCTTGTCAAGACACAAAGACAAGCAGAAGGGCAGGTGAGAACATCGAACTCTCAGTAAACTTCTCATTTTATATTTTCAGAAAAAATGTCTAAAATTACTTTTTTGCTCTGCACATTGTAGACAAGAAATAAACTTCTACATTTTAATCGCTTTGATAGAAGTTGCCAACTCATTTCCATTTCACCATCTTTAGTTATGCTTAAATGGGATTTCGAGTGTTCCTGAAAAACTGGCCCTTCCAGTACAGCAGTTGAGCACTAGGACATCTGGTCTTGAAGTACGCAGGAAGATGATACAAGATGACACTTTTAAAATAAGGGATATACCATGTATAACAGATTGTCTTACTCCTGAATCCTTTCAATGTGCATCCCCCTCACCAACCATCTCCTATTTATTTACTAGACAGCATGAAGATGCATTTTCCCCTTCCTTTTATTTTGTAAGAGGCTTAGCTTTCCTATGCTTATAAAAAGCACTTTGCTCCCACAGCCACAATCTGAATGTGGTGGTTTTGGAACTGCTACACAAGTAATATAAGGGTGCTAGCCAAAACAAATTGCCATTTGTACTACCACAGCCATGAGGAAACACTGCATTAAGGAATTTCTACCACATTTTCACCAAGCCTAGATGCAATGTAATTTTTGTGCATGTTATTTTGTTGTATCAGATGCAGAGGAAAACATCTGGTGAGGTAAGAGATCTGGTGAGGAGGTAACCCTCCTCAAAGATGGAAGGTTGACACTTAAAGCACTAAATTGAACCAGATGAGATTACTTAAAATACCTTCACTACAAAAAAAACCAAACAAAATACACACACACACACCCCCCCCAACTCCTTCCTCCCTTGTCTTCTGTGAACACCCCAGACAAGAATGAGTTTCAAGTTTGTTCCCCATAGTTTCTTCTATGCAAGAACATAAACAATACACACCAAGACAAGAGAGAGGGTTCTCTGCACAGTAGAACTGCTGGACAATTAACAGATTATTTTGGTCAGCGGCTATTTGGAAAAAGCAAAGAAATACATTTATGGCAACCTGAAGTTCAGTCGCTTTCCTCTTCTTTGTTCAATCATTAGGAAATGATGGGATCAGGAGGAATGATCTAAGGGTTTGTTTAAAGCTGAATTTATATTCGAACCACAAATATGAGAACTTTTGAGTTCATTTATATTTTCCATATATATTCTTTCAGAAAAAAAGCATACTTATCTTCACACTGGTATTGCCCATTTTTGCAATAGCTAAGCAATGGGAAGATTAAACTGGGGATGTGTCAGGGAAAGGTGAAATGGAAAACAGGGAACTTGAATCTCTTCATCTTCTAATGACTGTACAGCCAGAGGAGAAATTGGCAAGTTTTTGTAATAGGATGAAGGCCAAAAGTCTTGTCCTGTTGAAATATGAGAAGTGATAGATGCAATTTCAGAGCTGTGTATGCCATTTGGGATTCCAGTCTGCAGGGCAGTTGAAGTATTCTGTATCTGTTATTTGAATACGTGAATTGCCTGAACATCCAGACACATGAATACGTTCCACTGGTACTCTGATATGACTCACAGGCTTTGACTGGCACATGATGCACAAAACAAAAGGTGATCTCTTCATTGAAGGCTGATACAGTTCAACAATAATGAACTAGTAAATTGGAATTTACATGAAAAGGGAAGTTCTTATGCAACTAAACATTAAAGAAGCAAATCCAGCCTTTCCTTCCTCCTGTTTCTGTTAATTGTCAAATTAAAAAAGAAACCCCAAACCACACCCAAACCCTAAAAAACCCCTTTCCTTCTACTGTACATTCTACATAACAGCTTCGGTAACACTTTTGTTTAAGAAACAGTCTCAGTATACAGTGACCACAATTCTATTGGCCTTATCTTTTATCCATTAGTGTGACATCAGCAATAACAACAAATGAATGACAACTATAATTACGTGGAGGTGGTTAGAGAAGTACATTAGGAACAAGTTCTACAGTTTAGCCCTAGACCTTAGTGACCGGTATTAGGAAGAAGAAAATAACAATAAAGCAAAAGCAAAATACAATAACAGGTCAAATTATTTGAAAGCTCTTATGAAGTACATTTCCAAAGGAAAAATTATAACTATACAAGTTTTGTGTAACCTTTGGTGTGAAAATTTTAGAAGTAATGGAATCCATCCACACTCTCTGGGAGTGCAAAACAATTATTTTGCATCAGGAGATCTGTACCTGTGAAATATTTTCACATTGTTAAAGTTATTCATCCTTTTACACTGTTTTGGATACTTGTTATAAAATAAGAAATCTATAATACTGAGATTAGTAGCTAGTGTTCTGGTTGGGGGGGTGTTTATATTTCCTCTGCTAAAGGTTGCTAAAATGTTAACAAAGAAACTCTTCCTAAATGCATATACCACTATATATGCTTTCATAAGACACTGGATTCTAAAAAAAGCACCTTCAAACATAACATGATTAATAAGTACTTTATATTTCTTCCTCCAGGACAAAGAGGCAGCTACAAAATATGTTAGGACTGGTTCAAATCAGTGTTTGTCCGCAGATCAACACAGCTCTCATGACCTCTGATATTTTCCTATCCCTAAGCAGCATCTTTAAAACAAATAGAATTTTAAAAATTAATTCAAAATGCTTTGTCCTGTCTCATGCCAGCTGCTGAATCAAATGTCAAGATATTTGAGAAGTACATATTTTTAAATACTAATTACATATTCTTCTAGTTGTGCCCTCTTTAAGAGCTTGATTTTTTCTTCCCTTACATACTCTCTCTACTTTTATAACATTAATGAAGTAAAAACTTCACCTGCAACTCAACAAAATTCCTCTGCCTTAGAGCAAGACCTGCACCTCAAAACCATGACTTCCTGTAGCTTAAGCAACATTTCCAACTAGCCTCCACTTTCTTAGTCTTGACCTTGAAATAATTATTTTTATTACTGTATACAAATAAAGTTAGTGTTTGAGAGAGACTAACAAGCAAAAAAAAGTGTGGTTTTGTCTTTTTTACAAGAGATGTTCTCTGAAAGCATTTATCATTTACCCTTTCCTTGCATTTGTCTAGCTGGGTAAAAGCTGAAACCAGTGCAATGCTTTCATGAATTCACGATGGATACATCTTAACGTTTTCAGTTAAGATGTACAGATGAAATATTCCTAATGCTGTGGGTTGTTTTTTTAAAACTTTTCTCCCTCTCTGTAATTTATTCCTCATTCATATAAAATCATAATGTAAATTATTTGTAGCATGTAGGATAAGGCAATTAATTCATCAAATTTTGCATGCACCATCCGCTGCAGTTTCATCGCCTGTCCCACCAAAGCTGTGATTACAAGCCTTTGGATGCAATCAAACCATCTTGCTAGAAAACTGCCACTCTGTGTTCCATCTGAAAATGCACTTGGCACGCAAACAATGAAGTAGAAAAAGGCAAAAGAAAAACAAACTAATTCAGTAGAGTACACAGGAAATCTCATGCTCCGAGGGAATGTTGTCCTGAAAGTCAGTTCAAGGACAAGCTCCAAAACTTAGCAGAATTAATACAGAGAAAAGGCCAGAAGGTGTTTAGAAGGCCAAAAATGCACTTAACTCCTACATTCTACTTCGGTGCCGTTTCATCATCTGCAGAATGCCCTGGGTTTTACTCCTTCCAGACGTCATACATAAACCCCCATCCCGACACTTGCCACTGGATACCTGGAATGAAAACCAACCAACGTCTCATGCCAAACTCCCCTACAAACCATGAGTGCATCTGAGCACTTTACACCTGCACCAAGTGGCCCATGGGCAACTCCACATCAGAAACAGAACAAAATCACAGACAGGACCTTGATACACCAGTGACAAAAGAAAGTATCAGCCACCAGCCAAGCCAAGCTCTTTGGCAATCTACCAAAAAGCCCTTTACTATGAGTACAGCTGTAGGTACACAACACTTTGTAGTGTCTATGAGATTAAAAGAGGGCTGCCTGCTTTATCAGACCCCAAGGCATTCACAGGGCTTTCTGAAGGCAACTATACTCTCTGTAAATTAAATGTCCCAAGTCTAGTGCCTGTGACCAGAGCTGCAGTTTGTCAGTGCAGAAGTACTAGTCTAGATGGGCCACAATACAGACAAAATGTACAAGGAGATCATTTTATGAGGAAAGACAACATCTTTCCTTAACCCAAGACAGACACGTGTTGGAGCGGGGGGAGTGGGTGGAAAGCAGCATGTGTACAAGTAATACAGTACAACAGCATTTTCAAAATTCAGATGGTTTCTGACTTAAAATACTTGGAAAATGTCACTGATCCAAAAATAATACATTATAAAAGAACTATGAAAAGAAAAAAAGTGAATATTAGAAGCTTTAATTACTGACACTAGGGCAGAGTCAATATTGTCTAGTTGATTTAACTGCATTTTCTAAGTTTTAGGAAGTTAAAACTTGAGATATCAAATTATAAGTGGTTAAGAATTGCTTTATGAATGTGAATGTTTTCTTCCTTTTTTATTTTCCAAAAAGAGCATAATGGATCTATTCTCCATTTAAATGTGCTAATAATATCTCTGGCCGGAAGAGGTTGTTGATCCCAGTAAAATCAGCAGAAAACTTTGGCTTCCTTACCACTTAGTTCACCTCTTAAGTGCTTTCATCTGCTAACTTCAATGATCAGCCTGTTGGGATCCTGCCTAATCGTCGAAGGCTCTCACCTAAAAAACAGCCCAATTGAGGATGCTTAGGAAACCTTTTAAACATATGCATGAAAACCCATTAACTTCTGCAGAATACAAGACTGAACCTCGTGCCTTACATGCAGTCTGTACTACGAGCAGCAAATCCTTATCTTGTACAGCAAAGAAAGAGAATGTTTCTAATGCCCTATCAGGAAGATACCGCATAACATAAAAATCCTAATGATGCAGGTGACACACTTTCATCTGCAAAGCTCAATTAGTATGGCTGCAAAATCGTCCTGCCCAGATCCAGATGCTGTTGGCTTGGCAGTCCACTCCTCCTCTGGGGTGATGTAAATGCCACAGTAAGACTTGTGGGGTCAGCAAGGGCCAGAGTTCTAGCTCAATCTTTCAGGTATTTCAGAGAAAAGGCTACTAAAAAAATAGAATTTGTCCATTGTTAAAATCCAGTGTCCTTTTATCTGCGTAGTTTTAACAGCCCTGAGCTTTGGATCAAGAAGTATAAACTTTAAAGGGGAAGAGGGAGAGGTCAGAAGACAATTTTGATTCACAAATGTGGCTTGTACCATGTTCATTCTTACATGATTAAGCTAGAGGCTCTGAAAACTCTCATCCTTCACAAAGTTGCTAGAGTCTCCCGTAACTCCAGTTCCTGATAACAGGAATATTTCCAAGATTGTGCTTTCAATAGGCAAGTCCTGTTCACATAGTTCATACACCTGACTCTATGGTGCACATGGAACTTTGTAACATAGCAGACCTTAATTCCTCCAAAATACAACCAGAGATGCAAACCTGGATTTCCTGCACTGTCTGCTCCAGAACAGGCCAGGGATAGAAGCCACAGATAGGAACAAAAAAAGCCTAAAAATCTCATCAAGTAGCAGCTAAGAACAAAGAGTTCAGAACACAGGCAGATTTGGGGACTTAAGTCACTAAAGAAATGATGATTAGGAGTTTCAAGCCGTCTTCTGGAAGGCAGAGAAAACAAGGCCATAAATAAAAGCATTCTGAAGGAAAAGAATCTAAGCTATATGTGGAAACTTAAAATGGCCTGGGAAGTAGGAGAAGTACATAAATGCTTGGATTTTACAAGATTAAATCTTTCTCAGCATTAGGAAAAAGAAGCATTGAGTGGCTATATCAGCAGAAAACAGAATGCTTCCCTACATTCAAAAGAAACTGAAAACTTTCCTGGAACTTTCACATATAAAATACGTTTTATACATTTTATCAAAGAAAAGTTGTAAAAAATAAATTGATTCTTCTGTCTCACATGCTGAGCTCTCCATGTGATGTCATTGCCCAAAGTACTGAAATGTCAGTAGTTATGTTCCGGCTTTACTTTTAGATAGATAACTTCAAATCATAATGCTTTACGTGCTTTTACATAAAATAATAATGTGAAATTCCTTCCCCAATTAAGGCAATGTGAGCTTTGACACTCAGTTCAGTTAAAGCAGAACTTACATGATTTATCGTATGTGATTATGAGACAGGAACTCTTTGGAGAACATTTTAACTAAAGAATACATTATAAGCAGTGCATCTCAGCAACATTAAATTACTCAGTGGAGATCCCACAGATAAGTTGGCAGTAGTTTGATCACACTGCACAACAAAAACCTATTTTGTACGAAATAGGCTGCACAAGAAAGCCTTCTGCAACAAGCGCATTTTCTGGCCCTCGAGAGAAGGCCTTTAAATAATGACAGTTCCCATCAGCAGAATTTGTTCTTGTATTTCAAAAAATTGGGAAAATTTGAGCTGGAGGATTGCTTTGTTAGTAGCTCATCCTTATTACAAGCTTATTTGGCCAAAAGCATCAAGGGCCTTGTCTAAGAGACTTGATAACACTAGGCAGCAATCTATTAGCTATTTCTTATATAACATACTCTGTATTTATATTACACTTAGAAGTTTATGAAGCTATAAATATGCTTGATTCTTTTGTAAAAATGCAGTTTCTTGAGTGCAGGAGAGAGACTATTTTTAACACCAACCTAATCAATATTAAATATTTAACAGGAACTTACTAAACACTTTGGTCTTGTGCTGTTCAGGAAAAACAGTCTAGCTACAAATTTCATAAAACTCTACTCACAATACTGATATGTGAAACTTTTAACTATTTTTACTTTTGACCCTTATTTCTGAAAAGCACATTTTGAATTTACATATGCATATAAGAATAAACCTTTACAGTGTGCTTCCCTGTCATCTTTTAGGCAATGGACCATATAGTTGTGCTCTGTGTACCTTAAATTGCCGCTAAGCTTACAAGTCATTTTTATTAGTACAAAACAGATTTCATCTCCTTCATTAATTGATATTTTTCATAAAAAACAGAATACAGAGAATGCAAAACTGAATTCTGAACTACCACAGTGCGTATGTCTCAATGTTCAGACCAGGAAGTTGTCTGTCCCACAACGAGCCATGGGAACTTCAATAGCATACACGTCATTAAATCCTCATACAGGAAAGTCTATATAGGGAAAAATCTTGGGGATAGTATTTAATAGCATAAAAGCATTTTCATTCATGTCACAAGGACTACAAAGGTCATAAACAAGGTTGTATTTTACTGTCTTTAGTTGTATTCAAAAAATATTTAATTTTGCTTACCAATGTTGACATTTAATTCAACATAGATTTCTTATGAACAGCTTCACTCTCATTTTAAAATACATAACAGCTTGAGATTCACAACATTTAACCCCTGTATAACTTCATTTAACTTCCTTCAGTATTTCATTCACTCCATATTCCCTATATGAAGCTGCCCCATTCTTACAAGCTTTATCTTTTTTTGTTTGGACGGAAGGCTGTTCAGAACATGGATTTATTTTACCATTATGAAAGTCTACAGTACACATTTCAAATAAACCGGACTCTAGTCCTTACTCCTTAAATAAACAATAAAGGAGTCTTGTTAGACAGTACTACCTGGACAGGGATTCCAGCAAATTTGTTTCACGGACTGGATATCAATAACTTGTAAATAAGCCAGATATTTAAAGCAGTGCTGAAGAACATACAGATCACTAGTAAATGTTTGTTGTGTTTTTTTTTTCTAGACAGTGTGTTGCCATAGGAAACAAACAAAAAAATCAATTATTATGCAGAGAAGAAAGAGTAATCCCCTAATAGCACCAGAGACAGACCTTATTGAGAAGTTAGAGATCTGCAGGGTGCCCTGTTTAACTAAAGAACAAATTTACATCTATAATGCCTCTCTGATTGCCTGAAATATTAAAACTGGGGAAATCCAATTGCTGGCATTTCTTCCTACGAATGGTCTCAATTATGACATCTCTAAAATGAACATTTGTAACTGTTACAGAACATTGGACATTTTAGCATTTGCTGAGCAGATTTTGAAATGTACCAGTTTTTCAGCACCTTATCATCCAGGTAAGCAACAGGTTTTCTTTGTAAATACCAACTTCAGCTGACCATTTAAAAATAGGAATTAGTAACTTAGGTTTTATGCAACTAGGTCTCAATAATACTCTGCAGCTGAGAATGGTATTTTGAGAAATTCAAAGTTAAAACCACTATTAAATTATGAAACTAAAATAAATGAAAAAAAAATCTTAAGAAATTGTAACCTTTATAGGTTTTAGTAACACTCAAGAGTCTGTGCTAGCACAAATTTAATCTCTCTAGAATCCCGTGCTCCTAAACACATGCCTATGCATTTGGAAATCGTAGGAAATTATCTAAATCCTAATGTAATGGATTTTAAAGGAGTAAGTAGTTTGGGTTTTTTTTAAATATAAGAAAGTATTAATGTTCATTTTTCCATTATTTGTTCAAAATTACAGATCAGGAGCTGAAGGATTTTTCAGTAGAGAGAGTCTGATTAGGTAAAGGACAGGTACTGCTTCAAATTGCCTGCCCTTTACTTAATCCAGAGAGATAGGGCCCAGGCATGAAGATGGCTAGTGATTTTTTTCTTTATTATGGCCAGTACTTTTTCCAAATTAGCCATGTTGGTTTTGAAATAGTGATTGCATTATCAAAAAGAGATGCTTTACTCCCTGATAAAACCCAAGAAACTCAAATACAGTAAGAGAAGAGGGAACAAGTGCAGGTTAAGTGCAAGAAAGGGAGAGATACTGATAAATTCTAGACATGTTTATGTGAGCAAAGGCTTGAGAAGCTGAAAGGTTAAGGGAAAGATGTGAGCATACACAGAAACATAGAGGCTGGGAGCATAAGACGACTCCACAGTGCATATCATCTGGATGTCTTGTACCATTTTAGCATTATGGTTACACCATGTGGATTCTGCATGTGGGAATCACTGTTACACTGCAGGTGTAAACATGTAAGATGGTACACATCTGTCATATATAAATCACAGAGTTTCATGTAAGGGCATCCTGTCTAATATTAATGTACAAAAATCCACAGAATAAAAAATTAATTGCAAAAATAATTAGCAATAGTGTAGGCAGAAGTGCACTACAGAGAACCCTTAGAATAAAACCCATTTGCAAGTATTTTCATATTTTGTGTTCAGATGTCTCTTAAATTGAAAAATACATCAAAATAAATATATTAACTGACTGTCCACCCTCACTCCAAACCTCTCCTCAGAATATGCCTTAAAATACTGGCATTTATTATATGATCCCATATATTACTAAAATAATGATTATAAACCTTCAACCACCATGAATGCACAATGCAGATGGCAATAGATGGTCCTGTCTGTCTCAATCACAGCAGAAAGCAGGAATGTAGTAAATAACACAGAGGGAGGATAAAGATAATGAGGGAGTGTCTTCTGCTTTGGTATCCCTACAGTGGGGTTGTATCCATCACGGTCATTTCTTATAGATTGTCTATTTTCTTCTAAAGAACAACAGATTTTGGGGACAGGGTCCAATTTATTTTCACTTTTATACAATGCCTCTCATTAGTTTGTGGTCCTTGACTGAAGCCTCTACACACTTCAAAGCAAATAATAGTCTGTCTCCCCCAAAAAATCAATAGGAATGTGGGTGTTCCAGAAGTTCTAATAGTCAAGACCTATGTGTTTCAGCTACCCAAGACAGAAGAATGCACATGTTTACACAGGCTCTATAATCAGTATCTCAAGCATAAAGACATCCCACTTTTCATAACAACACTGCATTTTTCAGCCATATTCCATCTACACTTACCTTTTTTTTCTAGTTCATTTATTTTCTTTTAAAAGCTTGATTTAGACCTAGGAATTGCCTGAAATAAATATTTCTAAGTATTGAGACTGTTTCTGATTACAAGCAGCTCTGACTTTATAGCACAATTGTTGATTTAATTGTCTTTTATGCTCCTCATCATCATCAACGCAGCATTTATGTTTTTCCAAGGCAATCTTCTCTCTCAGTACATTTCTACAGATTTAAACCTAATGCTATCACTCATCCTACTTGAATGCTTTATTCTTTCCTCAGAAGTCTTCCACCCATATTTTCTGAATTTCAGCGTGAAAAGTCTCTTATTTTTCTTTCTCTTCTTCCCCTTCAACATCCTCCGTGTCTCCTAATTTCTAGATGATTTGAAACATATCAGTCTATTTGCATAGAAATTAGGTTGCCAAAAGCCTGGTTTTAAAATACAATAGATACATTAGCAAATACTGCCTTCTCATATCCACGTGTATGTACATAAATAATAAAATTTTGAGTACAGTTGGTGCTCAGAATGAAAATGTAGCAGGATTTGCCTGTATTAGGAGTCAGAATTACCAAGCACTGAGTCGTGCTCCAGCCAGAGCTGGACCATGACACTGCACCAACAAATAACACATTCCTGTCCCCATACGGCTCCAACCACAGCGCACAGAGGCTTTTAACATCTCAGCCTCTTTAGGAACGACAGCAATCTATCAAATTCCATAATGATTTATGACAGCTTTCCAGCAGTGCTCCAAGTAACCTCCCTGTACAATTGTCCCTCTCACTTCAGCCAGTCATATACAGGAGTGAGGAAGGGGATACCTGAGTACAGGAAAGAAACCTAGAAATCACTTGAATGTATGGATTACTTTTTTTCCTCCCTCTGTTAAATACAACTGGGGCCAGCATTCTGGGCTCTACGCAGCCTTTCAGCTACAAACATAAATGTTACTCAAAAGTTTCTTTTGGGTTTTTTCCTCCTTCAGAAATGATTAGTTCCTATCTGTTTCTGCCCTATCCAGATAATGCCAAAATGCTTTTAGACTTGTGGTACACTGTACAAGGGAACTCATGGTAAAGAAAAACTCTGGCAAGACTCACCAATCTTCTTGACTGTGTAAAACCACATGGTAAAACCTTCTCATTAAAAACCACAGAAATTCTGTAACTGGGTCACAGATGGGAGATGACAAAGCAGCAGGTTCCTTTTCTCTGCTGTGGGATGGAATGTTTCACTCGCATGACAACCAAGTGACATCTGCTACAGTGATTCCTACTCTGCACTTCTGCCCACCAACGGGCACCACAATCAGCCGCCTCCTCCTTTCTAGCACAGCTCTGCTGCTTGTCAGATGACACATACTCTGGGAACAGAGAGTCTCCTGGGCTCCGTGAAACTCCCATGTGGCCCCATGAGTTATGGGCCAGCCACGAGGTCTGCTGCCAGGACTAAAACGAGTAAAGGAAACTAAAATGATGATGGAAAAATGCTGGTTTGAATTTTGATGTAAAACATCATGTTGTGGTATGGGCTATGAGGACTACTGGGCACAGAAAAATAATCAATGGTTAGACAGACAGGACATCCAGCCCTGAGGCGCCACAATCCCTTTGTGTTCATGTTGTTTAGAAGTTGACAACTCGGCTATATTTATCCACCAAACCCAAAATACATGTCTCAGAAAAAATACCTAATTTTGAGAAACTCTGAAAGACTGGGTATAGTCAACGTTTATTTCCTAAAAAAAAAAAAGTATTAAAAAATACTAGAGTAATGGATCGTTCAGAACAGCTTGACAGGAGTATTTGAATAATATATTCTCTTTATTTCTATAAATTCATTCAGCATTCATTTCTGTCTGCCTAATCTTAAAAGTAGCTAAACTTCAATTCCTTCCTTACTAGTATTCCTTGATAGTTGCACAGAGCATTTCTTAGTTACTGCTACCTGCTGTAAAAACAGTTTCCAGGGCTTTGGCCAGTATAGGAAAATTGTTTGTCAAATGGAAGACAGGATGGCAGAAGAAAAAAGGAACTGCAAATTCTACACATTTGGGGCTTTTTGAGTTAACTGTATAAGTCTCATATCTAAGAACCAAATGCTATTTTCTGAACTTCATCGCTTTGTCTTTAATTATCAGCTACTTCCATGAATTGCTAATAAGTAAGATTGATTTTGACCCGTGACATACCAGCTTTTGTCCTTCAATGTTGCAGATGGGACATACTTCATCGCAAATTTCATTTCATGCTTTTTATTGTAAAAGGTATGGAACAATGAGTGATAATTATATATTTTACAGTTCATCCTCTTCAAACCAATCATTTGATATTCAACACTCCAGTGACAGACACATCCTGTCAGTTTTACCCCTCATTATGCACAAAGTATCTGCATTCGAGCAAGCAAGAGAATTTTGAAAGAAGACTTTAGCCAAGTTTCCTTTTTTTTAAAAAAAAAAAGTCACGATCTTATCTTGTTACATTAACTTTAGTGGCTGCTGTCACGGGAACAGTTGACTAGAATAACATTTCTGTTATTTCTTACAACCTAATTGAAAAACTAGGTTTGGGCATAAAAATATACAACTATATAAATCACTTCTGTGAAATCTGAAGAAAAGGTTAAAGCTCCTGGACATGTCTTCAAGAAACAAACTTTGACTTCAGTTTTTCACAGTATTTCAGATCTTACAGATTTCACAACACAGAAATCATTATTTTTGGTATTTCAAAAGGTCACCCTGGTGATAACCAATGATTACTTGAAAAGGCAAGTAACATAAAGGAGGACTTTTTTTCCTGGGCTTCCTACAGCAACAACCCCAGACAGTTTCTACACAACAATTTCAAGTAAGAGCTCTCTGGATACTCTTTCTTCTGAGGCTCCTTTCGTCAGAATTAATCACTGATAATCAGAATCTTTTGTCCATTAATTGCATGTTCAATGATATATTCAAAGGACACTTTGCCCTCACAAAATTTGAGTTGCTAACAAAAAAAGTTGTCTGATCTTCTCATTTTTAACACCCTCAAGAACAGGTTGAGGCCATGTTAAATATAAAATACATAGAACAAGCAAGTGCACTTCAAAGGCAAGTACACATAAAAGGCCATACCAGAAAATATACCTCAGTACAAAGCAACAGAGAATAAAATGAGGCTCAGTGATAACCGCAGCTTAACCATATCAATGAATGAGCATATATGCCAGGTAACAATAAAAGGGTAACAGTTATGACAATCTGTTCACTCATGCCTTGTAAGATCCTTCTCAGTTAGTTTAGGCAGAACAGGCAGACTGTGGCAAAACTAAAATGGTGGGCACCCACTAGCTCACTAAGGCCTCCATGGAACAAATAAGCTGGAATGTAGAAGAAACTGCCTGCAGCTACAGAAATGCAGAAGCAACACCATACTATAAACAGCAAGGCAGCAAAATATGTATTTTTCAGGGGTCAACATGGATGGTTGTTTATTGCTCAATTTAGAGAGGCTACAGCTTGAAAGGATGAGGAATGAAGCAAATCCCAGCTATAAATTTTATTTATTTGCATTTCAAAAATAAATAAAAATTCTAAAGACTTCACTCTACATGTACTATTGTCTGTGTAAAGGCTGAAAGGACTGAATGTGTCATGTCCTCAGCTGAAGTATCCAACATTTACAAGTTTCATCTGAACTAGAAACACACTTATAACTGTCCAGAGTTTCTCATGGATTAAAAAAAGCCCAAGCACATTTAACTCCAAGTTTCTGATGACTTTGAAACTTCATTCATTCAAGATCTATATACAGTAACTTGATAGCAACAGCTAAAAATACTAAAATTGTCATATGTAAAAGTATAACAAGAAACAGAAGAGTTAATTGAATGTTTGTGTCAAGCTTGGGAACCCAGGAAAGTGCCTGAAGCTACATAAATGCAGAAATGATACCATATCATCATGTAAACACACATTTAACAAGGCTGATGCAGGGATTTGGCAATTGGCTGCATTTATGTCAGCACATCTTCAACACTGCTCATCAACCTTTACTGTTATAGCACAGATGAAAAAAGGGAAATAAAACAAAAACCAGAAAAGCAAAAAAAAACCCCAAAAGTAACAAAATTTAAGGCAGTCCATGTTTTCTAAAACAGAGTGAAAAATGCCATCTATATTTTTCCCATAAGCTACAGGAAATTAAGCTACATGAGAAAAATGACTAAATTAGCTTTAGAAAAAAAAGGCTATTTTACAGAATTTGTATCATTAATGGAATCTACAAGCTCAATTCAAGTGATGTTTAAAGCAATTGAAGCCACCTGCCTGGCTTCAGTAAGGAGCAAAAGGGAACCACTTATATTTGACTAATCTCATAGATCAATAGCCCCCAAACGTGAATCTACCAACAGCAGCAGCAGCTTACCATTCCAAGTCCTTTCTGGGTTTGATCCAAGCTTGGAAAACAGCAGTCTGGGATCACGAAGGGCAAACAGCAGGGCTCACATATGTGAGATCTTACAGAGGCTCTGCAGGAGCAAGCCGCTGCCTCTCACAGATACGCATCAGACAAGATTATTCAAATATATCAAATGTGTTCATACGTTTTAACAAGATGCAGATGACAGAGGGAAGTGACAAGCAAGGTGCCCTAACAAATGCTGCACATATTTGCATCAGTCTTACCACTGATACTACACAGCACATTTGCATAACAAAGTGGTAAAGACACATGGGCCTTGTGTTTATATTGTTGAGAAGAAATGCAAGAAAAAGTTAGTCACTGGATTTGCTAGGTAGGGCCCTTGTGAAACACTGCCATAAATAAAAGCCATGTTAACAAAATAACTTCTCTGCTCTCTCCTTACCTCACACCAGCAATAATTCTTCCTTTCACCACTCTTTGCTGGAAAAAAGTTTCCTGTTTACCATCAAAAAGTTACAAAAGCAACAGAAAAACAAACAAGTATAAACACTACAACACCTGAATCTTACAAAGTTTTTAACTTGTCCTTGTGTAATTGCTCTGTTTGAATGCTAATTAATAACAAATCTGAGCTGAGCACCATACAGTCCGTCCTGGGAGACTCATTGCAGTACAAGTACTTTTCTGTGTACCCGTCTCTCTGCTAGCAAAACATTCTGCAATGAACAACATTGTGAATCCTTTGCATGTTCTTTGGAGCTGCCCACATGTCATCAATCATAATCTCTGGGGTAAAAAGGATTTTTAGTTTAACTTTGTTTGGGTAGGTTTTTGAGCGATAACTCGCCCAATGCAAGGACTTGGCTCTCCAGTTGTGAATCAGCTGGTTAACTACCTCAAACTTTCAGCTTGGTGCATCAAGTTAAACTCTCCCTACAAAGTAGCACTTCAGCGGCTTTACACATTCCTCCCCTTGGCCACAACTCCTCACTACTATTCAGCCTATTGACATCTAGCAATCTAGGAGTGGTTGTGATTTTCTTTTTCCTTCCTGATGGAACAGAGCTGTTTTCACTGCCTTTGTTTCTTAAGCAATGTTCATAGGAATAGAGCCTGCTCAGGCTCTATTCCCTGCAAAGGTAGTTTGCAAGCAGAAGCACTTTTACCAGTCACCACTCTTTCAGTCACCGTGATCCTCAGTCCTTAAGGAGCAGGCTGAGCATGTAAAGTGTGAGCGCTAAGGTCATACCAGGTGCACTTGCAGGGAAAGCACTGCAAGAGAAAACTTACCTTCTTTTGCAATATTATGAGGTGACAGGGGCATACAAATGTGCAGGCGGCATGGTGCAAACGTAGTGCCTTTTTGGTGGAGAGATCCACCAGTCACCTGCAAAATCTGAGAATTGAGGGAAAAGGCAGGTCACTTTTTCTGCAGCAGCAGCTTTTAGTCTTTGCTGCTGCTGACTGAAGGCCGCTGTCAAAAAAATGAGTTTAAAGGAAGAGAATGAATGTCACATCAAATCAGTTGTAACCATTGGTTTTAACAATTTTTAAAAATTATTTGTCTGTAAAAATTAGTCATAGAAGGGTTTTGTTTTCTTTTTAAAATCACTTATATTCTGCAGAGAAATGTTTTGGCTGGGTTTATAACTAAACCTTTTTTTACCAGAAGCAGGAAGAATAATTTCATGGACACTTGAAGCCCATGTAAGTCACCACTACTGCCAGAAGTTTCACTGGTACAGTGTTTCTGTAACTACCACCTCATACCAGCAGCACGCCCTAAAAAAAGACAAGGAAAAGAAAGTGCAACCTTCTCATGCCCCCACCCTCCCCTTGCAATGGTGTCTGTTAGGAAGCTGATTTCATTTAGAGATGTAACAAATATATGGAGGATTCTGCAGATACAGAAAGCTTCTGTGCAACAAACAATGTCTCAAATTCCACATCACAGACTTCAATGAGATTCCTCTAGTTTTAGGTCAATATACCAACCTCAGTCATGTTTTCACACAGCCAGGAGATAGGATTGAAAAACGTTTGGTGAAATAATCCCAGTAAAACCCCAAGACTATGTCTAAATTAATTTGAAAATTCAATTTGTGTTCTCCCAGCTTCTGATACTGCTTCTGGTTTTATCCTATGGTCAACTTGCACTGTTTGCAAAGGAAACATTAAGAGCAGCAGTTCCACGTTAACCTCAAACCAGACTGTCATCTTGCTCCGCGTATATTGTGCAGACTGAGTAGGAGCACTGGTTCAGCAGCTTCCTCTTGAGTAAAGAACAGAATCAGAAATCAGGTATCCTCTTATTACTTCTTTCTTTTTACAGGCCTTTCCTTTGGCAGCTGACAATGTACACATCTGGTAAGAATGCACAAGGAAATGGATTTACAGTTTTCTCAGAACTTGCCACTAAATACATTACAGTAATTCTTATAGTTCTTGGACACAAAATGATTAGGTATGGGCTATTACTTGCATTATCACTGCATTACTTGATCATTATGAAAAGTGAAAGTTCTAATCAGCATGTACATTTATGAACTGCAGTGATTTGAAACTACCCCCTGTACCAGCCTAAGCATGAGCGCTAACCAAAATAAACCATGGGGTTTTCTTCTGAACCAAACACGGTTAAATTAAAAATCCTTTTTACACCAGAGATTATGACTGACAGCACATGGCCAGGACAACATCCAGCTCCAAAGAACACGCAGAGGATTCACAGCGTCATTCACAGCAGAATGTTTCGCTAGCAGAGAGACTGGTACACAGGAAAATATTAGTACTGTGATGAGTCTCCCAGGACGGACTGTATGGTGCTCAGCCACAATGAGATTTGTTACTCATCTGCACCCAAACAAAGCAATTACACAGTAGCAAGTTAAAAACCTTGTAAGATTCACATGTTGTAGTGTTTATACTTGTTTGGTTTTCCATTGCTTTTGTAACTTTTTGATGGTAAACAGCAAACTCCTTTCCTGTACACTTGGCAGTGTTTGTATTCATATATCCTGTTTGTTTCTGATATTGCTCATAGTACACTTAGCTCTTTCTCTTTCATACTTTACATATTTTCATTTCTTTCTTTTTTATATCAGTTTTGGCATAATTTTATAAAACAGCCACAATACATCAATACAAACTTCTCCTCCGCAAGGAATATTGCAAATTCAGATGGATCAGGCTGAAGCATATTCAGGGCTACACTGAAAAAAGAAAATGTACAAGCAATAGTTCCAAGTATATTTTTTATTATTTTTAAAAGGAGCCACATGCAGAAGGAACAGACCTTTTTTAAGGTCCTTTCCTCTTAATTTTCATCTAGACATTTCTCCAAAAACATGTACATGGCATAGTTGTACCAAACTTGCACTGGAGATATAACACACTAAGCAGTCTCATGGTAAATGCTGAAGTGAGGAATATGATCCCTCTTTTATGAATAAATACGCTCCTAAAAGATGATAATTAAGAGTATATTGCAATCTTCAGACTACATTATACAACACTCAAAAGAAATCACTTTAGCTGTAACTGAATTTATGAATGTTCCAAATCTATTCCCGTGCAAAGTCAAAGCTTTAACCATCAGTTTGACTTTGCAGTGAAACCACGAGTACTCATGGGGTCACTCATGCCTCAGCAAGGAAGCAGTAACCACAGATGAAAGGCAGAGGAAGGCTCTAAACCACCTCCCAACTGTCAGCGTTCCAGTTCTGGTAATTGACAGTACTAGTATGGACTCAAAACCTGAAGAACAAGGAGATACACTCTAAGCTTAACAGAAACAAGCATACAACCCACCAGACCAAATGCTACTACCTAATGTGACTTTGACAACAGAATACAATTTGAAAGCCCAACCACAGCCCTGAAACAGGAGTATAATTCTTAATGTAGCCTCAGACTGCAGCTACTGCTGTGACTTCAGATGGGCAAAATCTGGACAAGAGGAAAAAAACAAAAAACAAAACCAAACAAAAAGAAAAAGCTCCACCCAAGCAACCAAAAACTGCAAGAAAAGCAAACCTCAGAGCCCTCAGCTGGGGGCACCCCAAGATGGCTGCCACAACCCACAGAAGTCACCAACTGCCTGGGTTTGCTTTTTAAAGATCTTTAATCATTTAGAGGTGTTCTCAAAGCCCTTAACTACATCTCCCAGGTTTCAAAGCAATATAAAGAACTGATCATTTTTATTTAAGTGACACGGTACAAATATTTTTAAACAAAAAGCGACTGAGCCTAAACTTTGGAAATCCCATTTACAAAGCAAACTTCAAAGAACTGGCACCGTTCTTCCCAGCCTCTCTGTTTGCCCCATGTGCCCCACTTTCAAGTCTCAAGCTGATATTTAACCTCTGAAGAAATACCTCCCAAAACAGCACTCCACTGTATAATGGGAGAAACATAAATTAAAAGTAATCCATCACAATTCATTCTGCGTTTCCTTCATAAACTGAATTGTGGCAAAAGCTTAACAAAATGCATGCTGCTAGGAGCTGTGGAGCTAAAAAAAAAAAAAATTAAACAAATCACCCTCATAAGTACAAAACAACAGCTGCCATGATGCAGCTACTTACACATAAAGAACGCTCCCGTCTTTCAGCACAGTCTTGAGCAGTCCCCAGAGTAAAGTATCTTTCTCCTTTTCTCGCTCTCTCTCTCTCTCTTTGGACTCCTGTTTTTCCAAACAATTTGCAGGTGCATCCATTCTAATGCCCCCAAAAGCTGAATATTGCCTTTTTTTTCTTTTCTTTTTCTTTTTTTTTAAATACTAGGCAAAGTAGGTGGGAAGGAGCTGGCCGCACAGGGGCTGCCCTGGGCGGGCGCGGCCGGTTCCAGCCGGATCCCCAGGGCCGCACGGGCAGAGCCGCACCGCTCAGGGCAGCCGCTCGGATTTGCCTGGGAGTCATTGCCAAGGGATGTCCCTGCCTTTATCGCAACCCACAAGCTTTCCCTTATTGTCTCCCCGTCTTGTTGAGGACAGGGAGTGATTGGTAGCCAGCCAAAGTGAACCCACCAGCATAACATGCACCAGTAACAGAGCCTGAACTCCGCCATTTGACTGTCTCCAGTACTGGGATATTCCTCTGGCAGCCTTCAGCCTACCACCTTCTGAGGAGAAGACATTAGACTCTTTCCCCTCAGTGACACAGACAACACATCCCTTTTACATACACTTAACTTGCAAATTTTGGTTTTATGCCCCATATTCCAGCTTCAGAATGGACTGGCTTCAGAGGGACTTCTTCCTTATGCGTTTAAATACTTCCAAAACTTCTGGTAAGATTAGGACCATGAAATCTGCATTTTAAATTGGCAATAAAATTAGCTTCATGTAGGTGTTGTTCTTATGTTCAAGGGAGATACAAAAGAAAACATCTAAGAAGTGTTGGATACTGGTTTTCAGATTTTGCTGGAAGTGCCCAACTTTGTCTATCCCAGCTCAGCCGCAGGAGCAGTCACACTGTGTGTCTGCTTACACAAAAAACAGGAGTACAGGGTAACCTTTTCCTAAAATTGCTATTCTGACAGTTTAAAATGAGGAAGTTGTAGATGTAAGAATATCTTTTTAATATTCTTTCTGTGCATAGCCACCCTATTTGAATAAAAGCATATTGTCCTTGCTTCTTTTGTTTGAAGACAGCACAAATAGCTTTGTGGCTGGTTGTAGCTCTTGCTATTCTCCTCAGTACTTTGCAGATCTCCTCAAATCTCTATGAATTCAATACTCCTTTTTGCACCTTTTATAATAATGAAACCTGAATTCTAAGCAACATTTCTAGGTGTGTACTCAGCAACCCTCAAATACTGCTTTAAAATTCTATTGTTCACACAGTATTTTTACAGCTTTCATTCATATTTTGTATATGTATATGAAAATATACAGTGTTTATGAATTTACTTTTTTTACTGACCTTTTTTTCTACATTAAGCAGTAGGAAAAACTAATTCTGTCACTATTTGCACTAGTGTCACTACCTGTCACAAGCGACACAGATTTTCTTCTCTTGAGATGCATAAGATTATGAAGTACAGAGAACAGACTTGCCCACGGGCATTGTTTTTTACCAACATAAAAAAAGGTAGAGCTATGTCATTATTGAGGAAAATATCTATTCGATTGTCAGTTACGATATCACTTACCTTAATGTGTAGCAACTGCAAGCTCAAAAAGTGACAGATAACACAAAGATATGTCACAGAAGTGAAAGACAGAATAGTAATTAGCATGGAGTACAAGAACTTGGAGATGAAAATGAGGAGAGGGATGCAACTCCTTCTATATAAATACAGTACAGATATTATAGATACTGTATATGTGTAACAGACAAACATAGAAAGGATCATGGATGATTTTGTTACCATTGCTTTGCCACTAAAGAAAGAACCTGTCCACTTATTTTTTGCAGTGGACAAAGACTTGCCTTTGGGTTTCTCACACCACTTATTACTAAAGATTGTTATTTTCATCAATGGAACACAAAGGAACTGGACAAACATTCCAAGTCCTCTATTTGCTTTTAGAGAAATCCAGCCATGTTCCCCCATGAAAGAAGAAAACTGTCCTATTCTAGGATAGTACTGCGTATTGAAGACCTATCTATAATCATTTATGGCTGGGAGCACAAGTCCCTTCTTCCGCTAGATCTGGCTTTGAGGTGAAGGAATTAAAGCAAACTGGTTTTCATATGCAAGGTGACAGTTATATGAATGTATTCACAGTAAGAATCTGCTGTCAAAACTAACCTGAAGATTATGCTACACCCAAGTATACAAATACCTTTATTAACCTTATTATAGTAACATATTTTTAAATGTGTGAATGACAGAAATAAAAGCAATAACTAGCCTTTGCCAGAACTTGGTAATCAAAGTTGAGGCAAGAATAATGGTCTGTCAGTGTAAGGTTTCATCAGCTTCTAAGTTATATCTTTCTTTAGAAAATGTAATTGAAGAAGAATGAAATGTTGAACTGACAAAAAGATCTGACATCCCTTCTTTAAGAAAGGAGACAATCCAGCTGGACGAAAAGATGACCACAGCATTTACTTTATACTGAAATTACTGTAACAGTCCTACTCAGTTTTAAATTATTAATGACATTTTAATATTTATATATATTTAGCTTAAAAATAATACTTTGAAAATGAGCCCCATGCTAAGCTGAATAATAGCGAGACAACAGAACAATTCCTGTCTCTGCTACATATTCCTAACTGAACTGATGAAACTGTAATATTTAGGGGCAACATGGAGAATATTGAATCTTATCTAGGTTTTATACAACATGCATTACTTACAGTTAATAAAATGGATGAATTTTAAACACTGTTGGCCAAAGAGCATAGAACACACTCAGCACTGAATGTTCTAGTCTTAAGTCTTTAATATGAGTTGTGGGCATACATCTGTAGATTTTCAATATATTAAGACAGATGAATTTGCTGGATCGGTATCTGCATAGATTATCTGCCATGTAAAGTGCCAAACTGCCAACTGCAGAAGTTAAGCCTGTCAGAGGCAGCTCTTCTTGCATCGAGTAGATACAGAAGTGTCATTTCTAATCCTTCATATTGGTTGCCCTTTTTGCTAGGTTGTTTTTTGTTTTTATCCAGAAGGCTGCATGGAGTATACTGGGATAACTTTTCAAGTGGAGAAGAGACGGGCATATGGAAACACAAGCCGTGAGTGTGTATTTTGAATCGCAGGCATTATCCTGTAAAAATCAAAATAATTTAATAATCCTTCTTTATCTGCTGAGTTATGGTGCACCATACTACATAGGTGCAGCTGGGGAAATAGCATATTAAAAAAACGTCAAAACTCGATTGCTAGCAAATTAATACTCACTATACAGTCTATGCATTGGTTACTTCAGTTCTCTCCAATTCATTAGGCTGGCTGCTCTGATCTTGCATGCAAGGCGTGATTTTACTGATATACCAGTATAAAAGATGAACATAACCACATTAAGAGCTACTTGCACATACCAGGATCTGAGTAAGTTTACAGAAAAGATTTAATTTTAAAAAGAAACTTATTTTCTCCCCACTAACGAGCTACCATTCTTATAGCAATCACCTTTAGAAATGAATTCAATTATCCATTGAATTATTCAGTTCGTCACAGTCACGCTTTATTATATTTTTCCTCAGGCAGGGTAGTGTAACTGACTAAATCTACCCCACCTTCACATATATTTTCCCAAGTGAAAGAACCAAGTACTATGGCACTCACTGCTTGCTCACACCTACACGGAACCATCATTATATCATGCTATGAGGTCACACTGTAACCTGGCCATTTAAATTGCCACAGAATCAAAGTAATTATTCTAAAAAAAAGAAAAAAAAAAAAAAAAAGACTGGGAGAAGAAGTGTCCTTTTTTACCCACAGTATTTTGGAATTACATGGAAAACACATTGTATGTGTGGGATTTGTAAAACAAAGGCTCAACAGTTCAAGAACAAAAAGCTAAACAAAGCTGGGCAGAAAAAATTAAAAATCAGTCCAGCATTATTCTAATAACCCCACAGCACACTGACGACAGTGGAGTAATGAAACCCAGAAGCAGAAAGTCCCTGGCCACAACAGGAACTTTCTTAAGCTTTGCTACTGATAAAAACATATTACAGAATTATTTCTTGAGAGTGTGTGTTGTGCCCCTTCCCCCATCCTGAAGTTCCATTTATATTCAGTCTGAGAGTAACAGATTGCTCCGGGCTGCATCTGCAGGCTTTTTAAACTCACACTGCAGAGACTTTATGCCACAGAGCCTTTGTACCCAGGTAACCCCCTCACACACCAGCCTGGGCTGTGGCTACTGCACAAACAAGCAGAGAAATGGTCATGTTCTTTCATTCCTATTTCAGCACCCTAGTGCGAGCTGCTCTCTATCCATCAGCATGATTTCCTTCTTTCTTTGAAAAGAAAGAATGTAAATATTTACTTCATATCTATAAAGCAGATCCATAAGCTCCAGGACAGAGAACCAGAAAAGATTATAGTAATGACTAATTTCAACATATACTCCATGCATTAGTTTGAAGCAATACTAAACTTGATCAGTTACAATTTCATAACCAGCTTAACGTCAGCAGTGTTTGCACTCAAAAGAGCCAGAGGTGGAGATACAACTATACACTTAAGAGCAGACTCCCACAGCCACCTTCATTCCTCAAGGAGGTATTCCTGGTACATGCACCTATCTACAAAATTACCTTTAATGGAAACTCCATTGGCCAGTTGGCCAGTCTTGAGGGAAAGAGCTCCCTTGGAAATCCCCACTCCTTTATTCTGGTCAATAACTTTTCCTTAAATATCAACTGCGATGCCTTCCCTTGCTGAGACTAGTTGAGATCTAATTTGCCATCTCAGACACCTCTACAGTCCACACAATTATGTTCTTGTGTTCATATTATTATGACTTAATGCCTACATAACAAAGCTGCAAACACTCAGTGCTCAGAGATTACCTGAATCTAAGAGCAGTCCTTCAAAATAAGGGATGTTGTACATCATCCCAATGACAGATCCATAAGGAACTGTCATTCAGAAAAGCACTTAATCTGAGAGGATAAGAGATTTACTCTCCTCATGTTTGAGGTACTGCTTACCGTGCTTGCTGTGTTTACCATTGCCTCTTTACTTTATTGCTTCTTGTGTAGAGACGGGAGTGTCAAGCAAATCCCTTCCCTTTTGTGACAGAATGACAATCCAAGCAACCCTGAGCACACTGACCAGGGGAGGAGAAGCCCTTGTTCTCCTCCACAGCTATAGGACAAATGAAACCAGGCATTGCAGGAACAGCATATGAAATAAGAGCCATATAAATATGGCAAATAGTTTCCTGGCTTTGGAAAACATTCAAAAATATTTTCTGTTTTGTATCACAACAAAACCAAAACACTTCAAGATATATTTTTTCTTCTTAATAAACAGAGAGCAAGAAAACTGCAGATGACATCAGGAAGACAGTTTTAGCATGAAAGCAGCTCCAAAATAATCAGTTGGGATATAAACAATTCAGATGAGACTGCAGATCCCACATATAAAGGCTAATATATTAATCTCTGGGCTGTAGGTTTGATGAGGATTATCGAATTATCACTTTTATCAGAAAACCAGGGAAATGCTCTTGAGAAAAGGCTCACCAAGGCTGGCACAATTCGCCGTCAGAGTCAATAAATCAGTGCTTCTGATAAAGCACTTCACGCTGAAAAAATTATAACCTGCTCCTTTGTAATATTTTCTGTACTTCTTTAAGAAAGGGATAACTTTTTTTTCTACAGAAATGGGCTTCCTCTGTAAGGGTGCTAATTTTAATAGAACTTTGTTTCCATAGGTCCTGGAAAGTGCTAAAAAGTCATAGGGTGTTATGTCTAACGCTGGCATAACACAAAAGCAGCTGAGGTTTTGTGAAGTGCAAAACAAAGCATTCAAAATAAGGAATATTCTATATACGAAATGATTTGGGCATGTGAAATACATCACCAATATGGTTTTCCAGGCCCACAAAGGATAAATGAACTTGCTGGATCCCCCACTGTAAGCACTACACTGTAACAGAAGTACCTTATGGATGAGTGAGTTTCAGTTTCACATCATCCCCATCTTTCCTTGAGCCCACAGTCTAGAATAGCTACCACAATGGCACTCTGTTAAAAATCCCAAACCAGTAAAACCAATCACTGACAAAGTCTGCGTTATGGCCCACCTGCCTGCACTCTTGATTAATGGCTCAATCACAACATCTAAAAACTGACACTGGAAGGAGTTACATGAAAATTGCAAGTGATATTAAAAATGTTTCTTGAGAAGGGAGGCTGTGTTTACAAACAGGTAATTTAATTTACTTGCACTACCTTGTAAACCTAAGTTTGTTACATTAAAGTTAGATGTGTTTTCATGCTAGAGTCCACTGGGAAGCTGATTATGCTGAAACACACTTCACTAAGAGTTGGAGAAACAGAGAGGAATGCAAACAATGTGTCAATATATGAAAACTGCATATTAAGTAACTCCTTGATTTTCCTAAATGGATACACTAAAATGAAGAATATGTCTTATAGAGCCAAATGAAGATTTACCACGGGGTAATGAGTAACTGCAAGCAAAATTATAGCTCACTTGATGTTAATTTCATTGCTAAGTACTTTGTGAAGGATTTCTTATGCAAGAATTGTGTTGCTTTCCAATAAAGCAGGTGCAAGTAAAGTCATGCTGTGGACCATGCACCAGTCCAATAAATTATCTTTAATTACACAATGATTTGCTATTATCTTCTGCCAATACACAGCCCAGTGACCCTCTTTTCTGCCGGCTTCAGCCATACACTATCAAAAAATTAGGAAAACAAGAAAGTTCATTTGACTCAAAGACTGTTGATCATCACATTAAGAAATGAGTTGTTCTACTTGTAGTTATCAATCTGGGATCAAAATTATGACAAACTCTTGAACCTAGATCATGATGACATCATCATTCAAATACTAAAATCTGGAGATTTTTTCCCATTTGAACTTCAGACAAACCCAAGAAAGGGATATAGAAGAAGCAGCAGCAACGGCATGCTTCTCTTGAGCTAAGGTCTTCTCTAGTATAAAGGTCCTTGAGGTCCTGCCATTAAAGTACCATGGAACAGCAGCACCATCTTAGCATCCATCCTCAAAAACTTTCATGTAGAAATCCACACTAGATCAGGCAGCCTGAAAAAAATCTATATGAAGACACAAGCCAAGATCAGTAGGGTCTCTGAAAGCGAGAGGATGCCTAATAACTGGCACAGAAAGGGTCTTTGCACTTTTGATCTGTATGACAGCAATGTTTGTTCTTCAGGGAATAGGGTTGTTTCCTGCCCCAAGTCAGTTCACTACACTCAAGGCTATCATGAGACACTGTCTTTTCATGAGCTGGCAATCCAGTTCTTTGCAGGTTTTAGGATGCTTTTGATGAAGAGGACATAGCATGAGACTGAGAGAAGCCAATGGAGTCTAGACTCTTGCTGCCAGAGGTCAGCTTGTGTTACAACAGAGCATTTAACAGAAAGCTCCACAAAGTTTCTACTTACTCCGTGTACCCATACTTAGCTGAAGATGAACAATATTGTCCAGCAGCCTCTAACAGCTGGCAGACCTGAGAGCAGAAGGACCCTGGTAACAGCTGCACCACAGCACAAGAAGAAAACAGATCAGCTCTGAAATCACCATCATGCCGCATCACCATGTGTTGGGGACTTGGTTAGGAAATATCGAAAGAATCCCAGACCCTAAGCGCTACAGGAGTAAATCTCCACAAGATTATTTGCTACTTAAACTCAAGCGAACGTTTCTTTGCTGACCGTAAAATTTTAATGTTATACTTAAATTCTGAGTGAAAAAAAATGTACCATGTAAACAAGGAGGACACTTTAATAACACTGCAGTGGTGCGTCCTCACCTATAACCCATGGGGAGCTACAGTCAGTTTTAACAATTCAAACCCATTGTGACTGGAGTCCTTTCCCCATCCCTTCCTCTCTCAGTTACATAGAGAGAGGGTAAAAAACATAACATCTTTCCTGATCTCTTAAGCATATACCAAAACCACATCTAAATCCAAGTGCATGCGTAATAATCCCACATGATATTGAAGTTGCTGATCAATAAAAACTTCAACAAATACTTCTGGTGAATTTCCATAAATGTGAAGTTTGGGCTTTAGTTTTAATACAGTACATTCTGAAATATTTTTCATGGAAAACTGGAAAAAAGACACCTCAAGAAATGTTTCTGGGGGGTTCAATTAACAAAACAGTAGGGATATCTCATCCTCAGAGAGATGCACGAGTTTCAACTGAGTGTATTTCAGAAGTTTTCTAAACGTAAATGAATTAACAGGAAAATAATGTGAGCGTTAACCCACTGGAATTCTGCACTACTTGGGTGCTTCCAAAAAAATCTGCAAAGACTGCCCTTAGGAGTCTTGTCATAGCAAATGGATTTCACTCAAATGGCCCCATCTGTCATTTTTCATTCGTATGGCTGCAGCTTGAACTCACAGAACACCCAGGGCACATTTTCATCAAAATGCCTTGCTAAGCAATCCAAGAGATAAAAGAGATAAAGAAGATAATGCTCTGAATCTTACACTGGGCAGAGAATCTGACCCAAACAAAATGAAAAGCCAGCAGATCCATACAAGTTATAAAATGGGAATAAACTATTCCCCCCACTCCCTCCACCCAATGAGCTCCAGAGGTATTTGGCAGAGGGAAGTTTTTGCTTCTTGGCATTTTTTCTTTTTCAGGGTTTTGCCATCTGTCCACTAGTAGGTCCCTTTCAATGAGAAACCAGTTTAGAAGCATAGAGGCATTTTCACAACTGTTCTCTTGCAGGGCAGATAAGGATAGAAAGGGACAATTAAAGCTTTGGCTGGTTAACGATAACACAAAGCAGGACAGGGAAAAAAGGAGCTGATCTGAGTTCTGTGAAGCAAAAGCTAGTTTCAAACTACTGCTGTCCATAATTGGTGTATCTGGAGGAACGAAACCTACCACACACCTGGCAGCACAGCAATTCGATTTTATATTTAAAGCACCTGAGTCTGCTAAAATACTGTCATTTCAAACACATCCAGTCAGATGTAGAAGTTCAATTTCCAGTAAAAGAAGGTGAATAATACAGATGGTGTGCACAGCTACAGAGGACAAACGTCCATCTTTTCATAAAGGAGCACTTGTTGCTCCTATCTCCCACAGTGTTTTCCTCTTTCAGATGCAGTTCAATATGCTTGTACCTCGTATAGAGCTACTTTTCCCTTTTTCTTTATTTTCTTTTCTCTCCTCAGAGTTTCATCAATATCAGTGGAGACATTTATCAAATACAGTAGTAGGAAATAATAACACAAATGTTCTGATAAGGCAGTAGTTACATTCATAAAATCATAGAATGGTTTGGGTTGGAAGGGACCTTAATGATCATCTAGTTCCAACCCCCCTGCCCCACCTTCACTTGACCAGGTTGCTCTGAGCCCAAATGTATTGTACTAGTGGAATGAAAAAAGTAGATTTCATTTGACTTGAATAAAGAGCTGTGCTTCCCAAAAACCTGTTTAAAAAATAACGCTTTTCAGAAGCGTGCAATTAATGTAACAATAAAATCTGTGAGTTGCCAGCATTACCCAACCAGACTATAGATCTTTATAAATTGGTGGTAAACATCTGTTGTCTGGTAAGTGGCAGAGCAATGTGCAAGATATGTGAATATATCAAGTGTTAGGAAGTCCAGGAACTTGCTTCTGAAGCGAGCTTGCCCTAAAGGTGCCCTGCTCCCTATCCTGGGCAATACCAAAGAGCATGCGAAGGAGGAGGCAAGCAGCCTGTCATGTTGAGCGCTCACACAACAGCTAAGAGGTTTCTCCTACTGATTAGCAACTGGTTGGACATGGCACATTTCAGTTTATTTTCCCTTGCATAGGTTAAAGAAATTCCAAACAACATCCGTGTCTCTCATGCTACCCCAAAGCTCAAAGCCCCCTTTCTTCCTCAGAAAAGGACCATTCTGACACGCAAAACATATGTTTTGACATCAGTCTGTCACTTTTTTTTCCTTGACCCCTTCAGACTCACCTCTTCAGATTTGCATCTACACATCAGAAAAATCGTACTTCTTAACATCAGTGGGATGATTCAAGTGTAAATTCAGCATTTGTACCGTGCTGAAACTCCAAGGCATAAGAAAGCTGTACCCCAAAGAGTACACAATTAAAAGAAATGTGTAAGAATTATCTCAGTGGAACAATACCCTCAGAAAGCAATTCCAAATGCTCTGTATTAATGCAGAGAACTGCTACCAATAATGACATCTCTGCTGGCATTTTAAAGATATTTTAAATGTAGACCATTTTATACAGACAGATATTAGGCTATAATCAAGCTGATGCCAGTAATACTTGAGTGTGGCAAGATCAATCACAGAGATCCAACAGCTCGGGTAAGCCTTCTGTTAACTCCAAAGAATTGGAAGATCTCAGTGGCCACTCTTTTCTTCAACTCCGTATCACTAAGCCACCACAAGATGCAAAGCATCTTGTAAAGCACAGTGAAAATCACTTCTATAAAGATGAGAGAAGCAAGATGAAAAATAGGTAGAGCAAGAAATTATGCAGGTGAGATCACCAAGCACTGGTGGAACTATACAGAAGAACTTGCATAGCATTTATCTGTAGTAGGTCTCATCTCAGCTGGCAGTATCTCCGTTTGATGAATAGTAAATTCCCCACACACTTAAAAAAAATTACAGAAGTCAATTAAAAGTGTAACTCTAAATATACACATATATTACATATGCATTATAAAAAGAGACTACTGGTGACAAAGAGAGACATGGGAGATTCACAGCACAGAGTGAGGTGAATCACTTTACGTATTCCTTGTTGAGCTTTCATAAGTATATTTTGTAGAATAGCGGGTAATTGCTTGTTCCCTCAGTAGTGCTGAATTTAGAAATGAACAGTAGTAATAACATTCATAATGAAAAATCCCTTAACTTAACTGAGACCACAAGTCTGGACATACTATACGCTGACTATTAGTGATTTTTCATAGGCTGGGGATTTTTCACAAGCATAATTTTTGTTAGAAACAGTACAGTATTTAACCACCTAATAGCTGTTTTCATGCTCTTTAAACAAGTCTAATCAGTCTGGGGAAAGAAAAAAAAAAAGATATTATAAAGCTACAGTAATCACACAGATTCATCTATTCCCCATCAATTTTGTCAGCATACTTTCCCACCTAGAGTACACCTCAAGAGTTTAGTAGGAAAAGACAAATTGAATAGTTGAGGAATCTGAGCTACTACCAGTGACTGCATGGATTTAAGGTATCACTAATACTGGGACAAGGAAAGATTGCAAAAAAAGTTGCAAACAACTTTTCTGCAAATTCCTATTTTCCCTTTGGGGGGAAAAAAAAAAACAACCAACCACCACCAAAACCACACAGATAATGTGTGAGTCTTTGAATTCAGCTTAGACAACCAGTTTCTTCTTATTCTGATACTCAGTTCCACATTGCAGTAGTGCCAGCTTAACTTGTCTGCTGTAGAAAGTACAGCTTGCTGTTAGCCTTTAACTGTCTTCAGCATTTGAAAGTAACAGGCAGAGCACTTCCTTTTTCCGCTTACTCAAAAAATCTTATTTCAATAAGGTAGCCAGATAAGGTTTTGAAATGTTTCCCTCTTTTTGGTCTGATTTAAAAGCCCACTGCCATCAAAATTAGCTGTTCTGTTGACTTCAACAGAACATAGGTTAGGCCTTCTACCTTGCTCCATTCCAGAAAACAGGAAGATTTTAATTGAATCCTTTGAGGTATTTCCAAAAATGCCACAGCACAGTGCTTTGCAGAGGAAGAAGAGAGGGGAAGAGGACAGCAAAGCTATTTAGATCAACCAATCAGCTATACCTCGCCCCCTTGTATAGAGAAAACACATATGACATCAAGTAGTTATTTTGTAAGGCTAAGGGAAAAAAAACCTCACATTAAATGTGCACTGAGTGTCATTCAGAATTAGGCACCTCACCATCCCTCCATTTCAAACATTGCTATAGACTCATTTCCTACTGCCCAAGAAAACATTCAGCAGCTATCTGTCCATATAGATCCTTCCCCGCAACTGCAGCACAGCTTTCTGCCATCCTACCAGAAAAAAATGTATCCCGCCCAACTTAAAATTTTTTGTCTTTTACTCACCAAAGCAATATCTTATCTTTCAGGATTCTGAAGCATTGCTTAAATTATGAGGGTCTATCTCTATCGTAGTACAAATAACATCTATTTAGATACATCAGGATATTGCCTCAGACTATGAAAATGACTGGCACAAAGGAAGACAAAGTGCCTGCAAATAGCCCATTTACTCCGTTATTGCAGAATTAAGCACTGGGATATTCACACTGATTTGACAGTTCACATTCAGACTTGATGCTGCCATACCAACCAAGAACGCAGACAAATGCATAATTTGAATTCCAAGGTTAGCACAGACAGCAAAAACTCAGGTCCAACTGTACTTTCCAATTAAAATACACCTAATCATTAAATTCTCAGCTTTTTGTTTTTAGGTACGACTTTTTCTATGTGTTAAAGACAACATAGTAATAAGGACATTGTAATGGCTTTCATCATTGAGAAGAATAAAAAAAACAGCTGAACAATAATACAAAAACTTTCTGAGAAAGTGCCAGGAAGGGTATCCTAAACCATTACTTTAACAAACAGCAGCATCTTGGTGTGTCACACGACTTCAAGGTACTGCAGCTGCAATAGAGGGTTGCCCAGTAATCAGGTCACTGTTGAACAAGCTACAGGAAAGATGATGAAAATGGCGTTCTGTCTCATAGTCCCGCTACTGCCCACTGAAGAAGCCATTTTTGCACAGAATCACAGCAGTGATAATGAGGGCAGACTCTTTAATCTTCACGTTATATTATAAAATCGAGTGAGCTTTACTGTTCTATTTGAAACATGGGAAAACTGTGGCAAGTGTACCTGCTAAAGGTCAACACTGTCAATTACAGAATCAAGAGCCATGTGAATTGGGAGTGGTATCTGGTGACAAATTTGTTTTAATGCAACTATTTGAGCCAGGGTACAACAACTAAGCTGAGGGTAAAGTTTATGGCTTTCTGGTTTTCAGTCCAGTATCCCATGTCCAAGATGACACTCAAAGACAGAGGTCCAGGCAAGCAGCAAATTAGCACAGTAGGTTTTGAGATACTACATCTGTTCCAGAGACAGAGTGACTTTGTGATCCAGCCTTATTTTGAATTTTGTTTTCTTATTTTTTCACATACTTTTAAGCCTACATTAAAATTATAGATTAGCCAAAGTTCCACATATTCACATTGGGAAGAAGTCTGTAGCCTAACTCAACAAGATGCCAAATCTATCATTCCGGACTCGCTGTACACAATGATATATTGCTATTTCCTTTATCATACTTTGAAAACCACCATTTCTGCCCCTCATGTAAATGTATTTTGATTCTCATTTATCAAACAGCAGCAATGTTCTCTTCTGCTAAACTCGACTGCCTAATGTGCAGTGGCTATCAGCTTTCCTCACAGCATACTGAACGACTAAGTGAACGTACTCTAAAAGACTCGATCACAACAAGAAGGATAAAGTGTTTACCTCTGACGTTATCAAGATAAGACCGGCTTACATTGCAATACCATTCACTTTGAGCTATAGTAAATGGATAATTTTGCTTATACAATTTGTTTTCTCCTTAACATTTTTATGGATAAGATCTAGAACAAAAGAGATTAATTGGAACAGAAATGATAGAATGCAGAGTAACAAAAAAAAAAAATTTATTTTAAAGCAATTTCAAAGATTTCAGGATACAGGTCTAAGTCAGTCTTTTTCTGTAAAGAAGGTAATACTGTGTTTTTAATGGTCATTATAAAGCATCATGAAATCATTTTCATTAACATAATGCTAAACTGTTATCAATACATTTTTTCCATAAACATTTCTTTCATATTCAGTCTTTCTGTCTTAGAGGCATTTAGATGCTTTCCTTCAATAAAACAATTTCATTTAAAGGATTTTATCCACATTTCACAGTCTGCTCATGACCTACTTCTTTGTATTTGAACTAAAACTAATCATATTTCCCATGCACTTTACAGGATAATAAGATCAGGAACAGCATATTGGAGAGAATCAAAAAATAGCACAGAAGATGCTTCCACACTGCTTCAAACAACCATGAAACAACTCTATCCATGAGTCTGAAATATGAAGTGTCAGCTTTGGTGGCACTCCTCGCTACCCTGTACACCTACCCAAGGGCACGTCTACCCCAAACACTAACGGTGATGCCCGAGTTGATGTATTAAGGCAATGCAGCACACTGCATTGCAAAGAAACCAGCCTGAGCTTTGACAAACTACATAGCTTAACTAACACAGAATCATGCCTAAGCAAATAAGCCCGGCAGGCAGAGGAGAGTGGAAAACACTTTGTAAATATCATTACGTGTAATCAAAATGAAGGCAGCACAGCCTGGTTAGCCTTGTGCAGTCCTCCTCCCAAGCCCAGCTTTTCATTCCTGGCTCCATCCGTCCCCAACAGCACCAGCCCCAGCTCTCTGCCCCGGCTTCCAGTGCCCAGCATCAACGTACCCAAAGAGATTTAGCCCAGCTTATACCACCTCAGTAACTTTCTGTGAGACCAAGGGCAGATTTTTAACAGTACTTAAAATCAATGAGATCGATGCACTTTGGAAAGTCTCAGTAGACAATTATCAGCATTCTTAGTCAAGTTCAAAGTTCTAAACCAAAAAAATCTGCAAATTCTGACATTATTCCATTTTCCAAAGGGCTCAGTTGTTAGAAAAATTAATGCTGGGGTTGCAGTCTCTTAAAGAAAACGACAATTCGAGACTCAAATCTTGCAAGGTATGAAACAGCATTTCCCAGTAGGGTATACTGTAACAGCAGTTTCACTGTTAAATATTTAAGTAAAATAAATTATGCAAGTTTGCTAGGAAAAGTAGAAAAGATGTGAGAAATGGAGTTTACAACACGGGTTTAGTTGGTTGCTTGCTTTGTTTGTTTCAAAAATAATTTCAGTGGGCAGGTGCCACTGAGCACCTTCAGTTCAGCAGTATCAATACAGCACAGAGATATAGACGCCACTAAAGATTTGTTGCTTTCAAAATTTTCTAGGATTTCCTTATTAGCTGATTTATAAAGTACTGGCTTTTTTTAAGCATGCCTTTGTTTCTTTAATGTATACACAGTAGCAACCATGAAATTTTAGATATAGTGTTTGTGAAGCTTATCAGGAAAAAATTCCAGTTTGTGGGCAATTAATACCATACCTGGTTTCCACTGATGATTTGAAATGCTATTGTATGTGCTGAAGCCCTTTTGAAAGGCTCTCCAAACTTGGGACCCTTTATTGTCTTTATAAAGAACTATCAGACATTGAATCGGCATCACTTCAAGGCCCAAACACAAGGATTCTAGGTTCTTTAAAACTTTTCGCTCATGAAAGTCAGACCACTCGCCTTTCAGCACTATGGTGACACAAACTACTGCAGTTACCACAGCAGACTGAATGATTTATTAATACCCCAGGCTCTCTGTTTCTGTCCCGTATCTAGCCACAACAGAATCTATACTAAATCATAATGACCTATGGCCAAAGCCCAAGGGCAAACCTGCCACTTTTAAAGATACATAAATGATTAATAACTGAAAAAGGAAAGAAATGCATGTCTTATTTGCTATATTAAATCATCTTTCTAAAGAATGTTCTATTTCAGGTTGCGACAAGGAAAATGACAGAGGAATACAAAAATCTTAGTCTGATATTTCTGCAAATGCAATGCAGAATGACAGCCCACAGACCAGCACATTCAGCATCACCACTCACGTCCCCATTTTCGCTATGCCAAAAGAACAAATCCTTCACTCTCCTTCGTAAACATCTTCTCCTGCTATGCAAAACACGAACTTTAACAACAAAAGTAACAATTGGTTTAACAAGAAATTAAGTATTTAATGAGGTAAAAAAAAAAAATTGCCCTAAATTGGATCTTATTTTTGGCAAACCAAAAAAATACAATGCTCTCCATGTCTGTATCATTTTTTAGCAGTATATAAGCCTGATTTTGTCAGGAAAAGTAAATTGATATGCTGTATCCAATACTCAAGGAGCACCTCTTGCCATTTCAGAACCGTACAGATAAGACAACTATGCTGCTGGAAGGAGTTATACCAAGAGCAAGTGTTTATCTCACTGCATGTCATTTCTTAGCAGATTACTACTATTAAAAAAGTACATTCAAACCATTTTTAAAATTTCATAGTGTTGACAATAATTTGTAAATTATTTCCTCCTTTAATACACACAGAAAGTTCAAACAGAACAACACAGAGACACATTAATAGGTTTTCATACTGTGCTTCAGGTTTCGATTCAAATTGGCAAGTTCAAATGTTTCAAAACCGCAGCTTCCCTGAAAACATGGATTGGTACAAAAATAGGAACCGCTGCCATTTTTAATCAGTTCTGTTTGGATGGTAACTGACAACAGACTTTACCACCACTGCAACTGATAACACGGCGCTTGCTGGGCTACCTGATGACAGCGTTCTCCACACTCAGCACAGGCTACCTTGGGCAATAAATTGTACAGCTCGCATCCTGCCGTTCACTGGCAGAGCCTGGGGGGAGCAGCTTTTACACAGAACAGAAGATGCATGAGCTGTCTCTCCACTAATCAGTGCAGGAACATCATATTAATCAAAAGATCAGCAACAAGGCAAAACATCAGACAAAGATCCAGATGGTAACTCTGCGAAATTTCCAAAATGCATTACCTGTTTTCAGGGCGATACTGCAATGTTACACTCAGACACACAATTCAGGGAAGATAGGTATGTAATCCTATACCAAGACAGGTTAAAGAAAAAAAAAAGCGTATTTCAGGGAAAAATTCTTATTTTCCCTGTAAGCAGAAAGGTACACATGCAGAGTAGCAGATTTGTATCTGCCAGTCCTCCCCTTTCTTCTGCACTACCCCCAGCCCTTCTATTCTGGGAAAAAAAATCGATTGATCATACAGTGTGCCCTCACTCATAAAGTACTAAGAGATTAAGGCTGTCAAATACCTTTGTTTTCTAAAAGAGCATCACCACCTCTCCATATTAATTAACGTAATTCCCAACTGCAATCCCAAAACAATAAATGTAGGTAAGAAAAGCAGAAAAAAATTGAATAATGTGGCACAGGAAGAAGTGGGTAGAACAAATGCAAATACAAATCACTAACAGCCTGCTCTCAACCCCCTCTAACTTTCTAGAGGGTGATTGAAGGGAAGATAAGAAGAAAAAGGGAGGAAATCCTTGCCCAGCCATATGACTTCAGGATCCTCTTTCCCCAGGAGCTAGGTAGGTGGGATACATCCCACTCCTCATCACATGAAGGATTTCAGCCTTTGCAGAGTTCTGTGACCACCCAGGAAAAATCAGTCACTGTAAGGTTCTGCCTCCTCTAAAATTTTGGCAGTCAGCTTGGAAACACTCTGCAAAGCTGCTATGACTTCTTCAGCCATCAGTTTACCTAAGAGCACATCACAACACCTCATCAGCTCCACCTAAAGGCACATCATCTCTGAGCACAGTTCTTCTTCAGAGCATCTTCCTGTTTCTCAAAAGTGTTTCTTTCATAAATCCTACCTACTTCAGAGAGAGAAGGTCACGCTCACCGTTCACAGCCATGACTTCCCAAGGTAGTGATAATCCACCAAAACCAGATGGTTCCTATTTCAAAGAACTGAAGTTTCAAAGTGCTAGTTTAAGTCTGCAAAGTTCAGTCCCTGATGGGTTACAATCAAGCTGAGCCAAATTATGAAGCTGAACTGGAAATCCATCCCTTGCCCTCAAACGAAAGAAGAGGGAGCATACAGGAAAGCACATGCAAATGTAATAGCCTCCCAACTGAGATCTGCTTCCTGATGTTTTTTCCATGCCTATCTCTGCAAAGCAGTGCAAGAGAAACATCCTACTCTGTGCATTTGAGCCTGATAATTTAAAGATCATCACGATGATGGCAGGAGGTCCTGCTGAAGACCTCAGGCTCAACTAGCAATTACCAGGCTTTTTTGTAGACGTTAAGGAAGTAATCTACTGCCATTACTGCTTTAATTTTACCTTGCATTGCCTTTAACGCAGCACAGAAACAGAGGGACACTCTTTTCTGCAAAAAGTAGATAAAATACAAAACAGTTTACAAAGTAACCATAGTCATAACTTGTGAGAGTTGTAATTACTTAATCACTGCTATCATGGATGGGCTGTTCAGAAAAAGAATTTTCAAAAGAAAAAAAGGCCTCTGTTTCCATTCACACAGTGGAAATGGATGACATTTCAAAGTGCTGAGAAACACTGCCCTTAAAACCAAACCCTCTTCCAAAATTTCACTTTGAATGAGTATGATGACATTTCATTCATCCCTCTGAAAATCTGATCTCTGTGTAAGCTCCTATTTTTAAACTTGTTCTAGCTCTCCAAGGCTAGTACAAACTCATGTACTGCAGGTAAATAAATTACTTAAAATATACTATGATAACAGTACTTTCTGTAAAATTTAAAGAAAAATTGAATATGCAATTTCAGGGGCTTCTTCCCACATTTACATTTACTATTCTGTCAGACAACCTCTTTAGTTAGGAAGATTGCTCTAATTGTACTTTTCTGAACTATTTGTGTGAATGACTAATAAAATACTAAAAACAGTACTATGAAGCTGGCCTTAGCACTTGCTTGACTTCCCATGACCAATATCAATAAAGTTTCAAAATGAAATTAGAGCAAAACCAGAGACATTGTCATTCTACTTTCAATTCAGATAAAATACTAAATACTCACCTTCTTCATCGGAGAAGACTGAAGTAATTAATTTAAAATGGCATAAAAACTTAGTGGTTTTCTGACTACTAAAATTGAGAAACTTTGCTGCCTGACAAATACATCTTTATATTCAGGATATTTAATTCTGGTCCAGCACTGGTAGGAAAACAGTGCTGCACACATTTTGCATCTGTAGATCAGGTTCCCCAATGCCTCCGAACTGACAGTTGACACCAATAAATAGTAACTGTTTTAGAAAAAGAGACCGTTTTCTCCTCCTAAACAGTTATCCCAATTTAGGTATGTATACATATGTTATTATTCTGAAGAAAATCATTATGGGTATAGAACGCAAAGCTTCTCCTGCACTAAAAGGGCTGAAAAATGAAACTGGAACCTTTATACAGAACAATTTACTCACATCCTGAATTGAAGCATCTCTTTTGTACTCTCATTTTCTTTACACAAAAGAATAGACACTTCAGAAAAGCTACAATATATGGTGACCCTGGAGGAGCACAAACAATTCAAGACAAGATAAAACACCAATAGCTGCTGTGTCCACAATAAAAACCCCTCTCTGCATCAGTTTTTGCAATCTCCTTTCTAGTACCTCCCAGAGGACATCATGTTGCTGGCAAAGGAGTTTCAGTCCCTTGCTTTTCTTGGGAAGGGGTCACAGGTAGGTCCTATTAATTTGGAATTGCCTGTTTTCTATTTCAGACACTGACATACAGGACTTAGTCTAGTGTCATGCTGCCAGAATGGTCAAGGAGCAGAAGAACGTGACATACAAGAAGAATCTGAGAGAGCTGGGTTTGGTCAAGCTTGAGAAGAGAAGGATGAGGAGAAAAAACATGCAGAAAATACACTTAAGTGCTGTCATTTAAAGTCCCTGACTAGAAATATAAACTTAAATAGGACTTCTACATAAACTCTATCAATGCCTTTAAATCTCAGCTTAAAAGTCATTACTAGAAGCAACTTTCACATTTGTAAATCCATTACGAGATAGAGATATTTATAGGTCATCAACATACACTTAGAGTTTAATATTTACTTAAAATATACAAATCTTATTTTTTCAAAGTCTTGATTTTTTGTTGTTCTTTTTTTTCCTCCTGCTCTTTTTGTGTTTCTAACTCCTGAGAGTCCAAATACATGCTTCCAAATCTCTAACCCTTTATAATTCAAATGATATGGAGTGTGATATGGAGTGCACCAGACACAAAATTAAGTCTATGATTTGCAAAGAAGGCTTAGCTCAAAAAAAAAAAAAAAAAAGCAGCATGTGCAAAGACTGCTTCATTTAAAGAGGAAATGTGCAGAAATGAAAGTTACTACAAGATCAGAGATCTTTTTATATTGATTAGTTTAAAAGAATAACAAGATTAAAGAATCCTGTGAGCAGTTATTAGTACAGGGTAATCACCACTAATGAGCAATCATTAGAAAATGCATTCTAACATCTTGAGGGATCTCAAACAACTCCATGTACAGAAGGAAGG
>JAVSBS010023102.1:201189-217468 GCA_033124195.1 Coracias cyanogaster
GAAGGAAGGAGGTAGAAATTTATGGAATATGGATATTCATAGGAATGGGAAAGTTTACCCATCTCAACATCAGATTCCTCTTTATAGAATAATTAGGCCATTTCCATTTCTTTATCTTTAATATTACATTTCTGAAATGATTTTAGGACAGTTAGTCTAATGAAAAGACAGTAAACAGTCTCTCTGCAAGTTTTATTGTTAATTGGCTTTTACATATATATTATGATTTCAGCATACTAAGCAATTGCAACTAACGTCAGTACAAATCAGATCAATATTGCCTTAAGGTAAAAATTACCCATCAGCTCCAAAATCTGCATTGCATGGCAATATAACGCAAGCAGCTTTTACGCAGCGTCCTTTATAGTGTGTGCTGCCCTGGGAGGCTTGTGTCAAAACACACATGGGTTAATTAAAACCAAGGGCAAATGAACAGTGTTTCTAGTTTATTTTATAAGTAGGTATTATGGAAAATTTCCTAATATCAGCAAGTTAGGTATCTAAATTTGAGCTGAAAAATTAGTTCTAAGCTTCAGTTTATTTAATAAGGATATGGAGAGGATATAAAGGAATAAGAAATAATAGTGGGTGCTACACTTTCTCCTGAACCTCCTAGAGTACATCTGATGTTTCACAGCTTCCTTAGCACATTTACACAAAGTAAAATATTTACAAGTTTTCTTATCTTGCCAGTACTTTTGCAGTAATTAGCAAGTAGGAGGAAAGGAGTGAGAGCTCCAACAAAAGTATAATGTAAGCTGACTGGCTTATTTTCAGTACCAGCTATTCTTTAGAGCCCGTTTAAGCCTAGCTTTACTTCTTATTGCAGAAGTAAGAACCCACAACTCAACAGAAGGTATGCAAAGCTCTTAAATGGTCAGACTGCTGCAGACATCATGCCAGCTTTGTTGTGTAGGAGACAGTCATACTCCTATGGAAACAATGTTGAATACAGCAGAGGACCAATGACCTTCAGAATGTGGGGAAAATGTCTCTCCCTGAATAAATTTTACTTGACCTAGGGTACTTACATTGCACAGATATGTCAATTTAAATCTAAGTTTACTGCGGATATACCCCAAATCACCTCAGTTTTGATAGACTTGTACCAAACTCCATCAGCTAGCTTCGCAGCTACTATTTTGAAAGCTCAAACCAGGCAGTATTTGCATAGGAAATTTAATACTTTTCTTGCATTACTTGTATTAGGAATCTCCAGTCAAAACCTCAGGAGTGACTGCAATTAGACAGATTTGAGTAAAACAAGCTTGAAGATTTCTGAGACCTCTGACTATAAGACAGACCTTAAAAATTACTTGCTTTAAAAGTACCAATTCAACTACAGAAGGAAAAGGATGATGGCATCTGTGGCTTTTCTAACTGAAACTTGGTTTATTAGCATTAATGAATGATACTTCAGCTAGACATCCAGAGAAAGATATAGCCAGTGTAGTTTTCTCAGAGGGAATGTACTTTAGTGACCTGTGTTGGAAAGATCTTCAGATCTTTAACTTAAAATCTGTAATTTTAAAAATAATGGTTCTTCAAGGTCTAAAAACATGCAAAATTGATTACATTTGTCTTAAGGAAGCACTCACAATATGCTAAAGACTCACAGTACAAAAGGACTCTCCACCTGTGTCCACAAGTCATGGGAGGTCACAGGACTCTACTTTCAGGGAAGCCTGAAGGCACTTTTGCTTCCTTAATTGCTCCACCACCACCAAGGACTGCTCTGGAAGGAGGGTCAGATTCTGCTGCAACCCTTCTCAGGGCATGGCTGCCCTGTTCTCCCACAGAGGTTGGGTAATTGATCGGTTTTCCAATCTGGGATGTGTACAACTGTTAGATTTCTACCCTCAAATCCTTCTCACCTGCCTCCTTTCTTCCTGCTTCAAAGGCTAGTTTACAGCTTTGTCTTCCCCCTCTCCCAATCCTTCCCACAAAAAAACACCACCAAAAAAACCAAACCCCAGAAACCCACAAAAAAACCCCCAACGACAAATCAAAACACCACCATTTGACCCTCCCAACCCAAAAGGTGATGTCTTGGGATTGAGATGCTATTCTTGTTTTCATGATCTTTGCAGAAGCAGGTATTTTTGTTGTCATTCAGCACAATTTAACTTCCCTAAATGCACGGTCCAAAGCAGACATGTCATATGAATGTTATGCCAATTTGTTCTTCAATTTGAAATTCATCATTCCCAAAATCATACTGAAGCCCTCATTTAATTAAAGCCTCCTCATCGGCTTCAATTGCACCAGTGCTGATCCTGTTTCTTAGTTCCACCATAATCCGGTTACTTTCCACTGTAGCCATGATATTTCTCTTTTAAATACATAATCCCACAGAAAATTTTAAATATTTATCACATACAGACTGAGTAATGTTATCCAACTGTTGAAAAAGGAATGAAAGTACAATATATGCCTGTTCCTCTGAGCAGATGCAGAAAAGCTCAGTCCCTCATTGTCACTTGGAGGGCTGACTTTGGTTTCCACAAATACTGGAGACTGTCATGTTAAGCACTATTCTTCCACAGGATATAAAACGGCAGACCCACTCAGCTGCCATTCTCCACTTCCAGTTTACTTAGCGTGGAAACTGCTAACCCAGTAACACATCCATGTACATCACAGGGGACAGGCTGTTCTGCCTTAGGCTAATGCAAGACTGAAATCAACACAGCACATCCAGGGACTTTAAAACAAAGAGTTCTGGCCCCCCATTGCCTTTCTCCCTCTTCCCAGTCTCTCTAGATGACAGGCCATACCACACTGTGGGACTCTAGAGCCCAACCACATCTTCTACACTTAATAAACAAAGATTCATTTCTTACAGTTTATTTCTCAGCATTTCCCCAATTTCAGTTTGAATGCTTCAGGTGATAACATTTCCACTGAGAAACTCCTCAGCAGCACTAACAGCATCTACTTACAATTATTTTTCCTCAGTGTTTTTCTTAATGATGCCCCTTTTACTGCCCCCCCTCATTGCTAAATACTAAACACGCTAAAACAACATTCTTTCTGTGGAATCAGAACTGCCTATAATCTTAGCTCCAAACTAAACTTGTCGTGTGTTGCATCTACTGGTTTCTCCAATATTTCTCACAGAAATCCCCATCTTTTTTTTGCTTCTGTTCTAACCTGAAGATACACATGTAAATGTTCCTATCCAGCAAATCATTTTTTTCCCCACAAGGTTTCAATTTATCTATTCCCTATCATCTTTTTCCAGGTGGCAAGACATTTTCATTTCTACCTCTACCATGCAGATACAGCTTCTGGTTTTCATTCACTGCAAGATTTGTACTGTGATACACACATTCCCTCTTCCAGATGCCTAATAAAGTTATTAAGTGGGAAATGATCTCATTTAGCACCTCACTAGACATTTCATGAAACTCCAGCGAACTACCTCAATCTGTGTGTGCATGTGATCTTTCGTCTGGTTTTCTAGAACTGAAGCTGCCAAGTATTGAGTCAGAATAAGGGCAAGAGCATGTCTGCAGCCTCAAAGACCAAAGATTCTTTTTGAGACTAGGAGTAGAGACCAAGCATAGAAGCAGATACTGGGAAGTTCATCAATAGGAACTTGTGTCAAAAAATGATACAGATTTTTGATATATTCCCAAATGTGGAAAAGAATAACGCAACAGGAGAGGGGCTAAAATTTTTTTAAGACTTAGTCTTACTTGTTTTGCAGCAACAATAATGTTTTCCTGCTCTTTAATCCTGAAAACAAAGGGGTTTTAAGTGGATTTTACAGCTTAAAATTGCTACTCCTCCTTCAATGGATTTGCTTTACATGTTTCCAAGCTGCTGGAAACCCACACTTTTCTCCAGCAGGAGAGAAAAATATCTGCCAACCTACACTGACCCTTTCTCCCTGAAAGTTTTTTCTTACCCTAATGCCTATCATTACTCGATTATTTACCATACAAGCCCATAAGCCTCCACAGAGGCTCAGAGCTGATCCTTTCAACTAAACAGAAGTTTCATCCTTAATTAGTCCAGCAATTAGAGTAATTATAAACAACTGTCACACTGTGAAGAGTAAGTGATCACACAGTAAAAGCTGTCAAGGTACATTGTGACCTATTACATCCCCTCTGAACGGGGAAGAACTGTGGTTGTAACCTTCAGAAGTGGGCAGAGTTTTCTGATGGATTAAGTTTATCTTTGCTTTCATTAGAAAAATCAAAGGCCTAGCATCAGCATCGATGTGTGCCTGTTTCTGCACACCTACTTACAGCAAAACAAGAGCAGCTGACAGCACGGTGTGTGAGAGGCAGATGTCTCACATAGGAGACTGCTTTTACAGTTTCCAACCTCAACCCTTTGGTTGCAAGGGGCTGCTGTGTTCAGCAACAGAATGTTCATACTCATGAAGCCAGGAAACAGATACAAGTTAAAATGGATTTAGTATTCATTAATAAAAACATACCATAAAGCAGCTCTCAAACGTCCTGTGAAATATTGTACTTGTAAATTAAACTGATTGAAGTCACTGGGCAAATTAAACCTATAAATGCTCGGTAGTGCAGTAAGCAAGCATTAAGCCAAGCCATGCATACTGTGAGCATCAAGTTGCCGGGCATAAACTCACCGGTGGTAGCCAACAGTGCCAAGTGCACTAATGCTCTTAGCCCCCAGGAAACACAAGAAAACCCAAATGAAAGGACCACACTCGGATTACTCCGCATTTGCTGCTGCCACATAAGCAGTCACTAGTGACTAGGAAGGTATTTGCATCTTGATGTCCACTGCCCTCTGTGACAGAATGAAGTGGAATCCCAGGGTGGGATATTCTGAGCTGGGCAAGGCACCACCTCTTGTGGTCTCTATTGAAGAACAATGATCTGTAGAATTACTAGATGGAAACAAATACGTTGCTCCCTGCAATTTCACTGACGTGACTTCTGCTATATTTTGTAATAGATATTCAAGCAAAGGCCGTGAAGGTCTTGTTATTCAGTTCATCAGAATCTACCTTTGAAGTTACAGACTGCAGTAACCAAAATGTGCTTCATAATAAAAAAAAAATTAGTTTTTTTTACCAGTTTGACCCATTCCTGTTTTTAAAGCCTCCAATCTAGAGTCTGGAAAGATGTACATCTTTTCCGTGTATGTGAAGAGTCTCACTGATTTGATGTATAAAGCTAATAATGTGATTAATCCTTAACAGAATCAGAAAGTCAATTCCAAAATGAGACTTTCCATTTGAACACTGATGTACTATACTACACAACAGAGATGCTTGGCATGTAACCAGATACAGCATTTACATTTATGTCAAACTAGAGACTGCATCTTCAAAGCTTTGCTTTTAGTTCCTCTGGTACAAACTTGTGTATCTGCAGTTAAATAATTGGATTTATTGACCTGAATTACTAGAGTGTAAAATATGAAGCTGTCTTCAAAAAAAAACCTCCAAGTGTTATAAATTAGTTGGTAATAAAATGTGTTTGTACTGTGAAAATTTTAATTAAAAAATATTCCAAAACAATAAACATCTACTTCCTCAGCAGATAAGAGCCACCAAGAGTGACAAGGTCTTATCTAGGAGATGGATTAATAGTAGTAGCATCGTATTTTATGGAAAGAGAAAACACAAATTTGGAAAAAATACAGATACTAAAAATAACAAAACTTTCCAGTTTACTTAAATGAAACAATAATATTTTCCCTCCATGCACCTCCCTCTCAATCAGCAAGAAACACTGTCCCTTCCCAAGCCTTTCTTTTACAAATACACACTTAACTAACAAGGAAAACACACAGGATCACTTGGAATTTTGTAAGGCTGTCAGGAAAACACCGCTCATTTTCACACTCGCAGGTATTCTCAGGCAGGTAGCCTTAACAGCAGGGCATTATCAATTATTTGCACACAGTCCCAAACCACCTATTAGAAACAGGGCTCTTACAGTCAAGTCCTTTGTCCAGCAGCACTTTTGTTTCCACCTGTACAGGAGGACACAGTTTACAAGTTGGAAATAATTTGATAAGCATCTATTGTTTGAGCATCCCATTGCTAGACTTTCTGAAGAGGGAAGTCTACCTTCGTATAAGAAAAACCATTCAGATTTAACCCAAACCCTATGTTTCTTTTAAAAGATTTTTTTCAAATTGGATTCTGAAACACCTGAAGGGTCTTCAGGTCTCACCAACTGCCTCCCTTTATATCAGCTATTTTTCATATGGAAAATATGACATGCAACCTAATATGGCTCTGGTTTTGAACATTACCTTTTGGAATGATCAATCATCGAGGTTTGTAGGTCGACAAAGTACATTTTGCAGGCACTCATCCTTTGCTGCTGTTGGCAATTTGAAACAATGTAAGTGACAACAGCAGAGCTGGGAAGGTTTCCAGTGTACAGGGGCATCCTGGGCTACACAAGTAAAGAGCACACTTGTGAAATCTTCATCTCCTTTAAAGGATAACAGGTAACATACCTCCAGGATATTGAGATGAAAGCCATGTTACTGACAGGCTGGTTTATTGTAGTTCTTCCAGAATCTCAGGGAGATTAAGAGGTTGTCAGAAAGATATCATGGAATTGTTTCCTTTGATAAAGATTTAACAGTTAGGATCAGTTGAAGGAAATACCAACCACAAAAGTCAACTTTGTTCAATATCAATTTAGTTTCTGTTTGGCAGATCTGTTTAGTCTCTAAGCACCAAAGTAAGCTGCTTAGTTCATCTTTGCAAGGAGTCAAACAAATATTTTTTTATAATCTCCTAATTACAAAGTTTTAAGCACAATAAAGAATGCGTAAGTATATGCAGCCCTAAAAAGTAGTAACTACTATGTTTATGCTGAGTTCAACCAAAAAATACCAGTGCTAGAAACTATGCAGACCATTTACATTTCCATGGAATAATTAATGCCTATGAAACTTTCCAACATTTATCATCACTTCTTCAATGCACAGTCAGATGATCAATAACAAATGCACTGTCTGACAGGAGGAAAGTTCTTATACATCACCTGTGACATTGGATCTACACATGAACTAAGAGGCTTCTGCAATAGATGTATTTAAGAACAAAATGTGATGTTGTACTGCAAGTTTTCTTCTGTTAAAAACAGTATTTCCAATGTGAACTGGGCAAAAATGTTTCCTCAGTAATTCTGTCTTTTCTGCTATTCAGAGGGGGTTTTCTCTTGCTCACTGGGGTGTGTTCACTTTTTACTGACAGATTATAAAACCCCACAATTCTCAGGACAGCGTGAACTGGAAGGATATAGCAAAGGAAGTGATCAGTCTACAATCATGGTTTTGTCTCCAAAGCATACTGCACCTTGACAGCATGAGAGACAGGACAGGCCTTTGGAACGACCCAGTATGTTCTCATTTCAGAGCAGAGCAAGAAATTTCCTCTAAGGAATGAAATGAAGCTTCAGTATTTTGTGAATAGGGAACCACAGGCTGTCGTCCTTCATACAGACTCCTGAGGTGCACGCTTGAGGTGGTAGCAGATTTCAACAGAGAAAAAAGAAAAGCCATCCAGCCTAAAGCTAGGAGGGTGAATCGCAGCTCTAACAAATGCACAGGAGGATCCTCTTCTTCCTAAGAGTTAGTATTTGAGAACATAGCTGTGAAAGGATAAAGAATCTTTACAAGCATAGTCACTGCACAAACAGTAATATATAAAATATTAGGAAAAGAGGTGGGCACCACTTTTGTCAAAGGCATACTCTGTATTTCTTTCAGCTCTTTACAAGAAAACTATTATCAGTAAGAACCTATATTACTTTATTCAACCCCCTTCAATTAGAAATACATCAGATATAAAATAGCAGCCAAATTAAGCAATAATTTATAGTAAGAGCTTTCCTGCTGCTAATCTACACAGCATAAGTTATCCACAATAAAATTTGGCCATATACGTGTTTTGCGGAAAAGCAAGGACTATGGTCTGCTGAAGCCAGGAGACTCATTTGATTATCTGAACTTTGACAGTTCATGTCATGCATATGGCCCAGAACCTATTGCCTACAAGTACCTTTGTGGAGAATATTACCAAAAGGGAAACTAATTCTTTCAGCAAGGTAGAAATAGCATTTTAATAATTTATTTCTTCTGTGATCCTTTTTATAGTTGTTTGGTTTTTCTGTTTTTGTTTTTTGATTGATTGTTTTTGAGTAAATGGTCCAGCACCTCTCCCTGACTACAGGAAGCATGAACTGCCACATTATTTCTTTCTCCTTCATACATGCCCCTGGTATCTTTTAGTAGCTCCTTTCAAACTTCACGTTCACACACAGAAAATATGAAATTATTTCACAGTTTCAGATGTCATCCTGCTTGCCCACTGCTAGCTCCTCTCCAGTTCAGTCATGTCTGCCTTAGACTGGACAGCCCAAGAGGATGCAAGTTCTTATGCTGAGATTGATTTATTTACTTTGATTTGTATTGCTTCAATATTATCTAAATAATGCTGTTAAGCAGTATAAGATTCCTAATTTTCTACTAACTCTTGAACAAGTCCTAGGCATATAAAATTAGTCTTTTTGGCATATATTTTTCTTGCTAAATATAGTTTCAAGTATGAAACACCACAACCCATTCAACAGCTTTAATAGGAAACAAGGTGTTGATTAAAAGGAGTTCAGAAGGTTTAAAAGCAGAGTATACAAAAAGCTGTTTGTTCTGACTCATGTTTTGTAAATGGTAACGAGATGTAACAGACCTTTCAGTCCAGGAGTTGGAACAGAAAGATTCTACTTACAAAATCATTAACAGGTTCACAGGTTCTAAAAAACAGAAATAAGACATTACAGCATTAATTGGTGGGGTTTTGTTGGGTCGGGGAGGGGGTTTCTGCTGCTCCTGCTAAAACAGTGGATGCTCCAAAGGAGCAAAGAGCTTTCAGAGGGAATTTGAATGTTTTATAACACTGAAGATGATTTACAAAATGGCTAATCATAAAATACACATTTTGCTTTCATATCTTACAGAACAGGTGCCTGTGCTAAACTATACCCTATGCTAATTATGAATCAGCATTATGAATTTCAAATCTTTACATATAAACTACTTGCTGCTTTGCACAGATTTACATGATTATAGAAAGTGTGTTAGTGTCTCACAAGGAAAGTATGTCTGGGAAAAACTGTCTTCAAAAACACATTTAAATTGATGCAAAATGCTTCAGTTCTCTATATACCAACCATTCCCCAGAGGCCAGAGAGCTTTATTTTAAAACACAAGTTATTAAAAATCTCACATACAATACAACATAGCATGGCTGTGTATTAGTCAACAGCAAAATGTGCTTCCAAATGTAGTATCTTAGTATTTACTATTGAGAGCTTTATGCTAAACATGCTGTAACACAACTTTGTTGCTTAAACTGATTCACCAAGCAACGGGAAGGAGTTTTCTGAAGCAAATGATTCTTCAACCTTTTGTAAGAAATGAGCACTTGACTCAATGACCTTTTGCAATATTTTCTCAGCCTGCAACAGAATTTCTGTTTGCTTTTGTCTTTTTCTAGTGTACCCTTTTATCTTATGACTTCTGATACACTGAAACAATGAACTGCAAAAGAAGAAAAAGAGATATAACTACTCCCTCTAAATTGCATTATTCTTCTTTTCATGTTAAAGAGTCATTGTTACCACAATTGCCATACTGGAACAATCACAGATACATCTAAAACATCCTTCTTAGAAGGAATAAAAAAGGCTCTAGGTTCCATAAAATTAAAAGTCCTGCTTGAACTGTTCAGACAGAAGAAAAATCTGTGCTTGTTGGAGTATTTTCAAGCATTTCACTTTCAGAGTTTCAAAATTAAAAATAGGAAGGAACCTAAAATCCCTGGTTACCCTGGGCTCAAGCGCTCTGCCGGCCAGGGAGCAAACCCATGAGGTTTCCAGAAGATACTTGTACAAATAAACACTGGCAGAATGCTGGGTTGGCATCTCCCATTGAAAAGCATTCTAGGAGAAAAATTCTACTTAATTCTATTAACTGGTTCTAATATGCTCTCACTTGAATTTCTGTAACTCCAGCTTCTAATAACTGAATCTCATTATTGGGTGGAGGTTATTTTTAGAGCTGCTTAACTATCATGAATCACTCCATCTCTGCCTTGTTTTGGCAGTTATATAACCAAATGACCCTCTCAGCTTTCCCTGCAATAGAATGCCTGAACAAACTGAGGTGATCACAAGTCTCAGGACGAAGGACTTCTACACCTTCCTCTTAACTGAAGGGACCTGTATATTCTGCTTTACACGAGAATTATTTAGTTGAATAACTCAGCTGAGCTAATACATTTTTTTAGCTACTTGGAACATATTACTGTTCTTCTTCCCTGCCTTACCTCCATCTTCCTTTTTAAAATCAATTTTTGATAGAAAAGACAGAATGCTATTTCTATATCTACATCTGAAATGTCCTTTATCCCAGTAAAATACAGCTCCCAGTGAAGCCCATGCCAGGAGCCCTCCCACCCAGGCTCCCTGGAACACCCCTACGTTCAGCCTTCACTGTCTCTGCAGCAGGCGATCGCCTTACGGGACCCAGCCACCAGCTTAAAAGCAGAAAGTCACAGACTCACATCAGAAATCTATGTCAAACCTTTATAAAGCTCAGACTTCTGGAAAGTCATCTGTAACAAAGTGAAATAGAAGTTCAAACCGTACATGCTGCGAGTACAGCAATCTTAACACCGGTAACTGAGTCAGCCGTTAACTCTCAAGAAAATAATCCTGATGGATTTTTCTACCTATAGTTACTACGTGCAGCAGTATCAAAAAGGCTGGATTAGTGACTTGAGTGACAATTTTTCTTTCATGTGTCTCAAAGGACAGACTATTCACGCATCAAGAACACATTAGCTCACCAGAGGTGCCTGAGACGCATGTACTTCAGACTACAACTCATACACATATAAATTATCTCAACGGTTCTTAAAGCTCTGAACATTTCCAGTGTTCAATTCCATAATGCCCCGGGTACTGCATGGGGCACGGGTGCTGCAAACAGCAGAACAAAACAGGGATGCAGATCAGAAAAAACATATATTACTTCCTTTTTGGGTCATATATTAATCTAATCCTTTTCCCCTCTTTTCCCCAAAAAAAGAAATAGTTTATGACATCAAAATGCACATTCTGGAGCAATTCCTTTTAACTCTCTAAACTGCCGTAGCCAGCTGAGTGCATGAGCTCAGGTGTGGATGTTGTGGGCCATATCCAGAGAAGGTTTAAGGTTAGATAACAAATTTATTTATTAAATATTGAATTAGCAACTGAAAGTGCATAGACTTCAAAGCAAGAATGATTGGAAGTTGTTTTCTATAGGGCTGCAACTTTTACCATGTTATCCTGCAAATTAAAAAAAAAAACCCAAATCAATCTTTTTCATTGCCAGTTGCTGGCAAAACCAGGCTACTGGTAAGGAACCGTTAACCCTTCTCTAAAGATCAAAAAGCATTACTGTCAGAAGTCTTTTAATTTTGTTTTTTTGTTGTTTATTGTCATTTTTTGTGTAGAGCAATTAAGTCAAAGCTTGATTGTGAGGAAAGCTTAATTTGCAAAGAGAAATACATATCTCATGAAAGCTGATAAAGTGTTTCTAATTGCAGAAATTAAATTATCTCCAAAAATGCTTCTTTTTGGGAGGAGGGATAGATTTTTCTGTATGCTAAATATCCACCCCTCTTGAACTAATCAGCCGGTGATGCATGAAATTAGAATTCACCTGTCAGGGTGACCTTGTAAAGGTCTTTATGCAACCTATTATTTAACATACATTCCAGGATAATTCATCAGGAAGGTCACAGAACTAGACACAGAGCTAAAAGCACTTAATGAATCACAGAATTGGCTGGGTTGGAAGGGACCTTAAAGATCATTTAGTTCTGACCCACCTGCCATGGGCAAGAACACCTTCCCCTACATCAGGTTGTTGAAGGAACACATACATGTCTTTTTTTTTTTTAAGCCACAAATTTTTGTACCAGCAAGTTTTATTCTGAGCAATCTTCTGTTGAATCTGTTCATATAGTTTCTAGAGATGCAGAAGCTATTTAAATATAACAGTCTTCCCAAAAGTTTGGGTTTCCTCATTTGGTATACCTAGATCAGGATACCGTATTCTATATCTAGACTGATTAAATTACCAGAATGAGATCGACGTGGGTACTTAACAAGCCACATTACAGCATCTTGTACTGGGAAGCCTCAAAGAGAATGACATAGCTCATATCTCCTTTGGAAACATGAAAAAAAAGCCAGGAAACACCCCTAGTGAGTGTAAACACAGTACTCGGAGGGGAAGGAAGCCAAGGTACTATCACCTCAGGGATTCAAGGTAGCACCTGTTTGTCGGAGAATCCTACATTTGGTACCCTGATGGACTAAGATGCTGGAAATACAAAAAAACTTACACTACTTTCCATTTAACTGAGAAATCCTCAGGCTTTCAGTAGGAAAGATGGCTATATTTTTATTTGTAGAAAATAAAAAGCAAGTAGGTACTATAAATTTGATTGCAAACAACAAAAGACAAGACAGCTCATGCATCTGACAGATAAATGCTAACGCGCAGGGGGTTAAATCTGGATCATAGGTTTTTTTTGATAGTAGACATAGGAGGTATGATTTTGACTAAACATAAGCAGCCTTTGGTTACAACACATCACCTTGACTTTTACAGTGTATTTTCCCCTTTTCCATGGTTCTGACACAAACTCTGTACAATTATTTCTGTGTACTTACAGAAGCTGTGTTTCCTATAATTGCAGAGGACATTTAAATTCTAGAGGGGAAATGCAACACAGAAAGAATAGATATATAATCTCTAGTTGTCCTTAATAAAAAATTAAGAACTCTACAAAAGCAAGTATAGTCATTTCAGATCATCCACTTTCCTCATAAAGCTTCTTACTCATTCAGTTAAATAAATAGTAAATTGATTTATAAACTCATCAAAGGATAGGAGAGGAAGACAGAAGATAAATAAGCTTTGACAAAGCTGCTTTTTTGTAACCAGGCAGTCTCTGCTCCTCTGCAAAGTATCATCAATCCTAGCATGTGTGCTGATGAGGAAGATGAACTTCAGTATCCATGACTGAACATACAGCCTAATCACTTCACAATCTTAGCTTAATTTTTGTTATGATCTTGAATTTAAGCTGAAGCTTTCTGATTGCATGTGATACGTGAATAACAGGTAATTCCCTACATCCTATCTGTAAGACATAAAGATCACCGTTAAGTATCAGAATGTGTAAACTATTATCATCATATTGTACTTAAATTATAGTTGCTTATAAAGTGATGCATTTTCTAGGAAACTTCTGTGATAACAAAGTGTAAGCATTGACACGACAAGTGAACCAGAACACATCTCTTAGGACAAGGAGGTAAGTTAATTCAGCTTTCAGCATTATTATAGTTATGCCTGGGGACTAACAGGATCAAAAAGTCAAGCCTAAAGACACTCTCCTACTCTTAGCTAGTCTGTCAGTCATCTCTTTCTTCCCCCAAAGAGACTGGCTCAGAAGGAACATGGGTTGCAGGCTGATGTACCAGCCATGCCAGAGGGTATTTCATGATGAAATATCAGAGCAAACTGTGCAGATAGCCATTAACAGAGTCCAGGCAGAATGGGCTGCAGGAACTTACTGTCATAGTTTAACTTCTAGCAAAGCAGAATTTATTTTAAGATAAAACTGAAGAAACTGGAGTGAGATCTGGAGCTGGCTAGATTTCAGTTCACTATAGACAGAATTCTGGAGAGAAATGACAGAATTCTTATTTTGTGATGAAGAGATTTGAAAACATTGACAGATATTTTCAGCGACTTAATCTCACTGCTTTCCACTAGCTGCAGATGTGCTAAAATACTCTGACCACTAAAATGTTGACTTGAGCAAAAATCAGTTAAAAAATGAAAAGATATTTCTATGAATTGTTGTGACCTTTAAAAAACAAAAAGGGCATGTCAAAAATTTCCTATGTCCAGAAAAGGTAAATGCCTTTATTTGATTCAAGGTCAATGCTACACATTGTGTGAATGATCATTAAAAAAAAAAAAACCAACAATCTAACTACATTTCAGAACACCAGAGTATAACAGAATCCTTGTAGCTCCTATAAATTCTCATTTTTATTGACTATTACAGCAGTATCTGTTAAGTACAGGCCCAGAAAGCTTCAAGGAAAGCTGAATTTCCTTATATTGTGCAGTTAGAATTCAGAATTTTTTTTTTTTTTTTCTGTGCTATTTATGCACAGGGGCTACCAGAACAATCAAGCCAAGTGACTGTCATTAAGTGTTTCTGCACCTTCCCTTTACTCTCAGGCAGACTAACACCAAGGCTGGCAGAACAGAAGACAGATCAGTCACAGCTAAATCATAATACCAGAGAAGTTTTCACTTCAGCGTTTTCTTTACATACTAATCGCATTGTAGACTTTTTGTTGGGGGAGGGAAGACGCTATGTCATCTCCCTCTTAAAAATCTATTCCTCTGCAATTTATTCTCCAAGGGATAAAACCCCACAATATAAAGAAGGTGGCTTCAAGGAAAAAAAAAAAAAGTAGTAAAATCTGCCATGCCATGCTCCCTTACAAAGACTAATTCATTACATTTCAGTAAATTATGGCCTTGAGACCACTAAAGTAGTCATTAAATTACTCAGGCTATATTTATTCTATCCATTTATGAAACGAAGGAAATGCTGAAGCAGAGAAGGGCTTCTCTGTTCAAGCTTTTTCTGCACTATTAACAAATAAATGTTGGGTTTGTATTTGGAATTTGATAAAGATTACCACCGTAATTTTACAGGTTTCCAGTGACACGTTAAAGAAAACTGTTTAACAGTGCACTAAGCTGACATTTGGCTTGCAAAGCCTTTGGTTTGAACTAGTGAGTGCATTAATTCCACTGCAAATATCCTGAGCCCACAAAGGCTTACGCTATTGTTCCTGAATTATCCGCAAGCTTTGAATAAGCACACTGGAGACCTCCCAGAGGGTCACAGATCATTGATTGTCCAAGGCTAGTCTTGAGCATGCTGATCAATAAGAGACATAATTGGAAGGTCTCAAAAAATTGGAAATTTCAAAGGAGTGCTGCAGTCTCTACAATGCACAACTGGAATAGAAGCATATGAAATATCAGAGTCAGAAGGGAGTTTAAAACAATGCTCTCGCTTCAGCTTTAAAAAAAAAAACCATAACTTTTCCCATTCAGAATCATCTTCCTTTGTCATCAGTAGCTGGCAATTCCACCCTTAACTTTCTGAATAAAATTACTTCAGGTTATGTATTCAGGATTTGAAAATTCTCTTTAATTTCTATTGGCACAGCTCTGTGGCTTTCTGGGATAGGAAACAGAAATAGCAAATACACTTTAAAAGTGGTTTTTTTTTTTTTGCAGAACTAGTAAATTTCAAAGTAAAATCAAATCCAAATGAGATTACATATTTCATACACGGTTTAGAGTACATCCTGCTCTTACTTAAGAATAAGAGTCCTAAGATGAACAAATTTCCCTGTCTGCTCTCCCAACATTAAGAGGTTATCTAAGCCTTGAGTTCAGATGACATATGGGACATGCTGTTAGCTTCAAAGAACACACAGGAGCTGAATCCCCCATCGTCATATGCTACTAACAAAACTGCAAGAACACTAACACTAGAGTGATTTTTATGGAAACATGAGCTACTGCTGAGGTGTTGCCTAACTTTCAGGACAAACTGTAAAGGTTCCACCAATACTGTAACAACGTCCCATTCAATCTTTCTGTATGTCTACACCATTTCTACACAAGGAAGAAAAAAAGCAAAGGGTTTGACTACTTCTCTTCTGGATTTACTACCGTCTATAGTTTCGACAGGAATAATATCTCCTGTTTGTCCCACTTTTAAAATGCTGCTATTCAGCACGTTTTTGTTGTTGTTAAAGCCTCAATTCTTTCTCAAAAAGATCAGATTACTGTTCGTCATCTGCTTGAAGGCAGATCTTCATTTGAAGTAGGGATTAATTGCCAATGCAAAGACCATACTTTAAGACGGCTCATTTCATGTTGAAGCAGTCTGACAAGAGAAAGAAAAAATTTCCAGCAGAGTGCTAAGCAGAGGTTGGATCAGCCACAGGGTAATACCAGTCTGGTGAGGGTTTTATGATTTGTCACGCTGATGAATGAATATTTTATTCTGCCCAGGGCGTGCCATCAGGAGCTAAAAAACTATAAAAAGTACTTCTGTCCTAAAAAACTTCCTGTCCAAGATGATGTTCTC
>JAVSBS010023102.1:223045-303867 GCA_033124195.1 Coracias cyanogaster
GAAGAAATGTCCTTCATTCATGGAAACGTCTGTAGATAGAGAGGAATCTAAGTTGGGAATCTTTGAGGTCTACAGCTGGAAACCGTTTTACCTATTTGACAGTTGAGAGGTATTAGAGAAAAAAGTAAAAAGCTGAAAAATTCTATCAGATGCCATTTACGCAAAAGCACGTTCAACAAATCCTGCCAACAAAAGTATAGTCCTAAACACATTTAAATTTATAGATGTCAGTGTCAAATGCAAACTCATGATGGCAGTATTGAAAAGGCTAAACTTTCACCTTGAAGACCTGGCCAATGCAAATGATAATGGAATCTCCAACAAGATTTGGAACCACTTAGCAAGAAAAATACTCACTTCATTGATAATCAGCTCAAACCACTACTTTCAGTAGTAAGTGGTGCTTAAAAGTAGGAAACTAATGAAAATGAGATAACAGTTAAAAGCATGAAAAATTAAAAGTCTGAAGAGTGACATTTATTCTTCGATCATTTCAGATGAGATCTCACGGGACATTATCCACACTTAATTTATTTCACTTAAAACACCCTGCAAATTATTTCAATTCTGCAAGATAGGTGGACATGAAACACTTCTCTGTAAAACATGCTTTGTGATCTGTCTTCAACTGATAATTCACCTTGTCTTTAACATTTTCCATTCCATGTCCACAATACAATTTGGAGAGGCTGTACTTGAAGCATGGGGTGCCACTTGTGCTTCTGAAGGTGACAGTCCTATGAAACTACTCAGTATCTAAATCTGGTTGTTCACACCAACTCCATTACTTTAGGAGGAGTTTGACTTTCCTTTACACTGCCCCTCACTTGCTACTAATCATTTTAATGAAATTACTGTAAACTGAAATTAGATCTTAAATAAAACGTTCATAATTTCAATGAACTTAATATCTGTGACCAGCCATTTCCTTTCACAGGAAAATTCTTTAGACAACTAAGCTGACATAAAAAGCTGAGAAGCAACTAAAAAACCTCAGGAAACCATTTAATTCATTTTCTTCTTTAGTCAAGCGGCTGAAGCTCTAAGAACTTATCCCATACTGAAACTCTATGTATGCATGTATATCCCTGAATAAAATAAATTTGGATACAAGGCAAAATAATACTTGAAATACACTATGAAATCTGGTCATTAAAAGATATTTCTGTGGCAATAAAACCTATCATCATTGAATCACATTTATTTCTTAAGTACATCAAATATATTACTAGTAGTTCAGTAATAGTGACAGACAGACTGGAGTAACATGAAATTGCAGCTGCACTAGGCTCAGGTTATCCTATGTTTCTGCAATTCATCTTAACTTTCAGCTTGGGCACAACACAGTACCACAATCCTTGTCATCCTCTTTATCTCCCTCCAGGGAATCAGTTTAGGTTTAACTTAGGAAAAAATTTTTCACGGAAAGAGTAGTCAGATACTGGAATAGGCTGCCCAGGGAGGTGGTTGAGTCACCGTCCCTGGATGTGTTTAAGGGTGGTTTAGATGGGGTATTGGGGGATATGGTTTAGGGGAGAACTTTGCAGAATTGATGGTTGGACTCGATGATCCCAAGGGTCTTTTCCAACCTGAATGGTTCCATGATTCCATGATTCTAACTCTACCATAGCCTAGGATTATGACAGTTTTATAAAAAGAAGGAATATTTAAGTCTGGCAATGAGCCTTACTTGAAATATTCCAGAAAAATAAGACAGAGTAACAAATGCATCAACAAGCAACAAGAAGCCTTCCATATTTACAGTAAACAACATTTTTCAGAGATATCATAACTAACAAGTAAGTGGAAAAATGAATGCTTCTTTGTAAACAGGTAATCTGATTCACATTACAGATGATAATATGTGAATTCCTTAACACAGAAACAGATTTAAATGCCTTTATCTTAGCTGCAATAAAGATTGAAAAACATACATAGAAATACTAACTGCAATCATCTATGGCTATAAATCCAACCAGAATTAAATTGATAAAAAAGTATTTTCCTAGGTAACATTAAGTCATATGGTCTCAGGAATACATGTTGCAAACAACTACTTTTTTTTTTTTTTTTTTTAAGACACCAATAAGTTTGGGCATTTTTCCCCACTTGCTGAATTAAAAACAAAACAAAACAAAACATCTAAACCACCATATTTTAAAATAAAGATGTTGATTTACAACATTTTTCAAAACATGTTTAAATGGAGAAATCTCTGGATTTTTATGACATCTCTGACCCCTTTATGGGGGAAAGAATAGAAAATATTTGAGGGGCAGAAGAAAAAAAAGACAAAATGCTTGCATGATATTTCTGCTTAATTTCTAATAATTCTGAAGATAATACGAAGTGAGAAGGTATGGTGAGATGTTAAGTTTCTTCATTAGTATTGGGCTCACTGGAAATAGGATTACAGTCCCTAAGGAAGACTACAGAATGTTTTTTGGTTTTTTTTTTTTTTTTGGTCAGGTTACCTCTGGCTCGCTAACCACAAAGACAAAAGGAATTAGGTAATTTTGTGTTGGCCCTCCACAGACTACCTGCACACAATTTCACATTAAAGGAATGCAATTCTTTGTACCTTTTCAGCTTTTTAGTTTTATTAAATATTTTAAATGAAGGTATTTACTCCAGAACTTAAAGTGTTCTTTAGCAGATGTACCTATAAAAAAAAAAATAAAAGAAAAACAAAACAAAAAAATGAGCAAGAGTCCATCTGTAGGAAGAAAAAAACGTTGTCCTGGCATAGAAGGTGGTAGCCAGACACCACTTAGAGAGCAGAGAAAACAGAATTCTCAAAAATTTAGAACACACCACAAATTTACTTAGGTTAATTACAGTTCACACGTCCAGACAGGTGTCCTAAATACAGCCCTTGTTAGATTAGCATTTTTAACACACTTTTAAGTCTTACAGAGATGAGCCAGAGTCTCCTCAGGTAATAGGAGCCAACAGGGAAACGCCAGGGAAATACCTCTAAGGAATTAAGAGGAGTTCCTCTGTGAAGGTGACATGGCCAACAGCCCAGGCAAGGTGCTTCTACATCAACACATGCAGCATGGGAAGTAAACAGGAAGAGCTGGAAGACCCTGCGCTGGTAGAAAGTTATGACTTGGTTGACACGCCTGAAACTTGCTGGAATGAATCCCATGTCTGGAGTGCAGCTATCAATGGCTACATGCTCTTCAAAAGGGACAGGTGAGGAAAGAGAAAAGGAGGTGTTGCCCTCCACATCAAGAAATGAACAGAGGGAGAAGTGCTGTCTCTGAAGAACAGCCACAAGCAGGTCAAAAGCTTACAGCTAAGAACTAGAATTAGAGACTGAGGCAAAAAAAGGGAACCTTGTGGCTGGTATCTACTATAGGCCACCTGATCAAGGGGAGCCTATTGACAAAGTCTTCTTATTCTAGCTATAGGAGGCTTTGCACATGTAGGCTCTCATCCTGCTGGGGGATTTCAACCACCTCAGCATCTGCTGGAAAAGTAGCACGGCAAGCTGTAGACAATCCAGGAGACTCCTGGAATGCATGGAAGATAACTTCTTAAGCCAGGTAACAGACAGCCCTACCAGAGGGGATGTGATACTGGATCTGATGGTCACCAATGCAAATGAGCTCATCAGTGACATCAAGACTGGAGGAAGCCTGGGCTGCAGTGATCATGCACTGGTGGAATTTACAGACCTGAAGGATATGGGTCAGGCAAAAAGTAAAGTCAGGACCCTGAATTTCAGGAAAGCAAACTTCCAGCTGTTCAAGGAGTTAGTCAGTAGGACCCCCTGGGAAACGGCCCTCAGGAACAAGGGAGTGGAGCAGAGCTGGCAGATCTTTAAGGATGCTTTCCACAGAGAGCAAGAGCTCTTGGTCTCCAGGTGTAAGAAATCAGGCAAGGAAGGCAAGAGACTGGCATGGCCAAGTCGAGACCTGCTGGTCAAACTAAAGGGAAAGAAGAAACTGCACAGGCACTAGAAGGATGAACAAGGATCCTGGGAAAAGAACAGGGACACTGCCCAGTTGTGCAGGGATGGGGTCAGGAAAGTCAAGGCACAGCTGGAGCTGAACTTGACAAGGGATGAAAAGAATAATAAGAAGAGCTTCTACAGGAGGTATGTCAGCCAGAAAAGGAAGGTCAAAGAAAGTATATCCCCCCGATGAGAAAACCTGTCAAGCTGGTAACAGTGGATGAGTAGAGGGATGAGGTATTCAACATTTTTGCCTCAGGCTTCACTGCAACCTCCTTTATCAATGGACAGCAAGATGGGGACTGGAGGGGCAAAGTCTCTCCCACTGGAAGGGAAGATCAGGTCTGTGACCACCTGAGGAACCTGAACAAGGACCTGACAAGACGTCTTGAGGGAATTAGCTGATGTCATTGCCAAGTCACTCTTCATGACCTTTGAAAAGTCATAGCAGTCAGGTGACTATGAAAAGGAAAACATTGCACCCATTTTTAAAAAGGGGAGAAAGGAGGACCCTGGGAACTACCAACCTGTGAGCCCCATCACAGCTCCCAGGAAGACCATGAAACAGATCCTCCTAGAAGCAATACTAAGGCACATGGAGGACAGGGAGGTGACTTCAGACAGCCAGTATGGCTTCACCAAGGGCAAGTCTTGCCTGACCAACCTAGAGGCCTTCTACAACAGACTGACTAGAAGGGAAGAGCTCTGGAGGTCATGCATCTGGACTCCTGTAAAGCCTCTGATACAGTCCCCCACCACATCTTTCCTTCTAAATTGGAGAGAGATATGGATTTCATGGATTGGAGATACAGATTCGGTGGATGAGGAATTGGTTGGATTGTCACATCCAGAGGGTAGTGGTAAGTGGAACAATGTCCAGATGGAGATGTGTGACAAGTGGTGTCCATCTGGGGTCTGTACTGGGACCAGTGCTGTTTATCTCCATCAGTGAAGGGGCCCTATAAGACAGTGGAATTGAGTGAACTTTCAGCAAGTTTGAAGATGACACCAAGCTGAGTGGTGTGGCTGACAAGCTTGAGGGACAGGATGCCATCCAGAGGAACCTGGACAAGCTGGAGAAGTGGACCCGTATGATTGTCATGAGGTCCAACAAAGACAAGTTGCAAGGTTCTGCATCTGGGCTGGGGCAATCCCTGGAAGCTGGAGGATGAACGGATTGAGCAGAGCCCTGCAGAGAAGTACTGGCAGATGAAAAGCTGGACATGAGCCATGAGCCAGCAATGCGTGGTCACAGCCAAGAGAGCAAATCATATCCCAGGCTAAATCAAAAGAAGTGTGGCAAGCAGGTTGAAGGATATGATTCTGCCCCTCTGCTCCACTCTAGTGAAACCTCACCTGGAGTACTGCATTCAGCTCTGGGGCCTCCAGCATAAGAAAGACTTGGACCTGTTGGAGCGTGTCCAGAGAATGCTCACAAAAATGATCAGAGAGCTGGAATACCTCTGCTATGAAGAAAGGCTGAAAGTTGGAGCTGTTCAGCCTGGAGAAGAGAAGGCTCCAGGCAGACTATACTGCAGCCTTTCAATACTTAAAGCGGGCCTATTAGAAGAATAGAGACAAACATTTTAGCAGGGCCTGTTGCAACAGGATAAGAGACAGTGGTTTTAAACTGTAAGAAGGTAGATTTAGACTGGATGTAAGGAAGAAATTTTTACTATGAGGATGGTGAGGCACTGGAACAGGTTGCCCAGAGAGGTGGTAGAAGACCCCTCCCTGGAAACATTCAAGGTCAGGCTGGAGGGGCTCTCAGTAACCTCATCTAGTTAAAGATTTTCCTGCTCACTGAAGCAGAGTTGGACTAGATGACCTTTAAATGGCCCTTCTAATGCAAAGCATTCTATGACTCCATGATTCTTACAAAAGACACTTAAAAAAAACGTTAAAATCCTGTCAAAACCACAGGAAGAAAAAAAAAAAGTCCAGGCACCAGTCAACTGAGTAATAAGGCCAGGTAAAAGCTGATTAATTTTATAACCCTTAATATACCTGTTGAAGACATCAAACCTGTCAAATTTCCCATCACTACTGTACATCTTTATATCATTATTTCTAATCTACAAGAGCATTTTGGATAATAAACTGAAGAAAATATATACTTGCAGGAAAAAAAACCAAAACCACAATCCAAAACCTCACAGACTTAATCGTTAAAACAAGGGGCAGGGGAGTGGGGGGGGAAGAAAAGTAAGCAGTTTGAAAACAACATTGGCAGTCTTTTTTAAACTCTCCACTGGGTAATATAAGCATATTATCAAAAGGCATGGGGCCTAAAATTGTTGAAAGTGAATAAAATTTGACCCACCATCTGTTTTTCTCAAAAAGACAATTAGCGATTTAATTGACTTGGCACGCTATATATTACTGTGCATATGTCACACTAGATGAAGTGATTTGGTTTCTACAGAGCTTTAGAAAAGGTGCCTTGAAGCTTTTGGATTATTCCTACTTCTTGGTTGCTGTATTTTAGAGACATTTTCTATTCTAACAAAAACTATGCCCAGGTCTTTGATTCTCCCACGTGCAGCTTTTAGTCTTTCTAAATGCAGTGCTAAAGTAGGAAACAATGTACCACACTTATGCCAAATATTGTTTAATATTTATTACACTGTGTCCAAGCTTTCCTTTTAGGAAGCCTGTGGCTGGACTGTCAGGATTTCAGGTGTTCTTTACATTGATATAAAAAATCATCAGTAGAGATGACCATGTTAGCACAATACATAACTTTCTACCATCCAAGTATAAGATATTTTCCCAGCTTATAGATACTCTAACACAATGTACATTTTCAGGAATAATTGCAATTTAATTTCTCTGTTTCTTCCTATACTTTTACATGGTTAAGCATATGAGGATTTGGAGCGTGGGTGAAAAATAGCCATTTTAAGCAAAAATAATACCAGCACAGTAAGTTTTAATAAACAAGCTGCAACACAGTATCTTTAGATAGCCACAGTGTTTAACAGTTTTTACCATTGTATATTAAGGTGTTTTATGATAACTTAAATATGATCTACAAATGTCATGTAGAAAGCAACCATAACACTTATGATACAGTTTTTTTCTATACTACTTATAGTTAAGCTTATTATAAGATTCATTATTGCAACTATCTGTATAACCCACAGCTATTACGTTTCTACCTGTTTTAACTAACTGCAAGGTAACTGTCTAAAAATGTATGGCTGTGGGTAATAAACAATAAATTGGCGATAGCCACTAGGACTTACCAACTAGAGAGGGACTGCATTCAACAGCGGGCATTATGCACCCCATTTTTGTCACTGACAGTGAAGGTCATCACTTTTTTTTTTTCTCAATTAGGCCAAAATTTTGAACTGAATTTCCTAAGCTGCCCTTTATTTTCTTTTTTATTCATTACTACTGACAATGCTAGCATCAAAAAAGTTTAACTTTTAAAAATATGCTATTTTTCAGATAGTAAAGCACAATTTTCCCCATTTGGAAATTCCTCATTGTTGATGCTTCCATTTTCTGTATCATTTACTGTAAAACTAGCCTATAAAACCAGTAATTTATTTCTTTAATTATAAAGACTTTGTCACTTGTCTGGCCTTATCGTATTTCTCCAAGCACTGACCTGAGGATGCAGATAAATTGTAGCACATTCCTCCCTACTCCCTTCTACGTGAAGGTGGCAGATGTTAATGTTAGGACAGAAAGAGACACTGGAAAGGTGAGCACAGCTCCAGAAAAAGGAGTAGACGCTAGAAAGGTTATATACCACCTTATCTGTATTGTTAATAAGGTATCTCTCTGTTAATTAGATTATCTGAATATTAGGCTTAATGTATGATTCTTTTTATATTTATATATTTGTATTTTACATTGTCTTCCCTTTTGCTCATAACTAGACTAAATGCAACAATAGGTTCCACTGAAGTATGAGTTATTCTTACATCATTTACTTTGGCTCTGGCTGGATGGCACAGAACTTAGCATCCTAGTTTCTTCAGATCACTTCTCTGAAATGCCTCATGAAGAAGGAAAAAATTCAAACCCTACTTTGGGTTTAGAAAAAGATTTTCAGGATGAGATGTTCAAAATTTGTCCAAGTCTAAGTTCTCAAAATTCCTACTTTAAATTTGGAAGAAGCTCAGTTTGTATCCCTATTTCCAGCTATTCAGTTCTGTTTTAAATAATATCACCAACAGATCTTCTACTAATTTCCCTTTATTATTAAGTGCCTACTGAAGTTCACTTTCTAAGGCTTATTTTATTTGGCTTGTGAACTCATTTGTTTAATGTCATCTAATTAATTCCATTAGGTTAACTTCTGTATTTGCTTGGTAATTAACATTAATACTCAGAGAAAGTTGTTATAATCTCTCTTCAATTATAATTTAGTAAGTTATTGGTTACGGTACCTATTTAGTAAAGTTCATTTTCTTCTCAAATTGGTCTCTGTAACAACCCAAGCAGTTCAAATGAAAATAGATAGTTTGCAGGCACATGCTCACGTCTCTGTATTTTCCCAAGCCACTTAAAATACAGACTAAATTGATATTCTACTCTGTGATTTCATGCAATAATTAACAAAACAAAAAAAAAAACACCCACATAAAACACCAAGCCAGTTCCATTAAAAAAATGGCAGAAATTAAAACTATTGAAACCATTACCTTAATTGTCTTCCTGTAAAATTGAAGTTTCCTAAAACGAATTAAAATTTCCAAGACACAGTGATCTCAAATGTTTCTCTTCTCAGTCCTAGTTATAAAAAGCTCAAAACAGTTTCCCCAGACTCAGCTGAGAAGTCAGCTGTGGACCTCTTTCATTAACTGTATCCATCACCTGTCAATCAACATTATAAAGCATTCATCATAGAATCAGTAGCTTCATACAGTTGTACCATCACGACGCAGCAGTAGCTTCACGTAGGTACAGTTCCAGGAGCTGTGTCCCAGATGCTCACCCCATCTACAAGCTCAGCAAAATTGCACATTGTTCAATCTGCCAAATAAGTCAGCTGAGACATTTAATTGAAAATGTATATACATGTATATTCTTCCAGACTATTCAGCTGAAAAATATCTTTGTGTATGCAGTTGATTTGACTTTTTAAAAAAATATTGAAAGGCATTTCAACTTGAGGGAGTCTAGATTCTTATCCCACAGTAAAGAAAAAACACACAGCACTCTGGTTCTTACAAACCAAAAAGGAACAGTTATTTTCCTGGTAAATCTCAATGCACCAAAACTAAATCACAGATACTTGTCTCCAAGGGACACTGAATTGATACGTTTGTACTGCCAGTCATATGACAAGCAAGGTAGAAAGAGTTATTTACTCTCCCACTAATTATCCCACCCACTTAAAAGCAAGAAATATGTCTTTTGCCTTTTTTTTTCCCCCCTCTCTTTTTTTTTCAGCATAGTATCACAGATTTGCAGAATAACTTAGGCTGGAAGTGAACTCTGGAGATCTTCTAGTCCAATTCCCCTGCTTAAATAGGGTCACTTACAGCAGGTTGCCCTGGACCATGTCTGGTCAAGTTTTGAATGATCACCACAGAGGCGTAATCTGCAGACTCTCTGAGCATCCCGTTCCAGTGTTTCACTATCCTTGCAGTAAAACAGTGCCTTCTTACATCCAGATGGAATTTTGTATGTTTTAATGTGTGGCAACTCCTTCTTCTGAGCACTACTGAGAAGAGTCTAGCTCCCTCTTCTTCATTCATTCCCATCACATGGATAAGATCCCCCCATGCTTTCTCCTATCCTGGCTGAATAGCTCCAAAGAGCTCATCCTATTCTCTTATGAAAGCTGCTCCAGCCCTTTAGTTCTCTTTGTGATCCTCTGACTTGCTCCACTAAGCGCACACATTTCTCATACTGGGTAGGCTAGAGATGGACACGGTAGCCCAGATGCAAGTAACAGCAAGTTACAGAATTCCTTTCAAAGGCAGATATCAAAGTTCAAAAGTCATATAATATTCCACAAGATCTGGATGTGCAAACAAAGCTTCCGCTCCTTCTGTGTACATAAGATGTATTATTCATATGGGCATACTTCATTATTTTCATAAGAGGATGATTTTTTTTGCTAATTTTTATTACTGGAAAAAGTGATAATTGGTTAATTTGCTCTCTAATTCACACAAGTGGCCAATCTATTTAAAGGATGTGTCATAATTAACATGAAAATACATTAAAAATTCTTCTGTCGGGTAATGTCAAACACTGACATTATCATTGTCTCAATCTATTAATGCCAGTTTCTAAAGTCACAAGGGTAGAAACTTGCACTTGAACTTTAGAGATTAAAGCAAAAAAAAAAAAAGTTAATTTTGAATGGGACCAAAGATTGAAACAAAAGCCCTACATTCCACAGCATGTTTTCTGGAAAATCATTGAGTTTGCTCAGTCATATCAACTTGGAACTTCCTAGGGTTTCTTTGCCACCCACTTTTGCAGGTATTCAATCATATTTCATAAATTTTCCTGAAGCTAAAAGGAGTTTTAGATCATCTACTCTAATCTTCTCTTACTTCACCTGACCAGAAGTCCAACCTACAAGATCTGCAAGAGTTTTGATCTGCAAAATATTTCAGAACAGATGGGGGAGGAGGGGAAGAGGCGAGGGTGAGGGAGCCCCTAGTGAACAGATTGCAAATAAGAGAAGACATGACCAGATAGGACCAGATATTCAAACACAGAAAGTTACATAAAATATTTCAGTGGTTGGACACCTTGGAGCGCTAGTTGGTTCATACAGTATTTTGTTTTCTGATAAAATTAAATCTTTTAGTGTTTTGCATGTGCTGCAAGTTGTTAAATAAAAAAGCACAAGCTAAAAACAAAGGCAGATGCTATCCTCTCTCCATCCATATGCAACAGGAGGAAAAAAAAAAAATCTACAATCTGCCCCAGGGCAATCATTCCTTTCCATCATCAACTGACCAGATGACATGTACATAACTGTCGTGACGGTTCAAGGGCTGTAAATTAATCAAGTTGGAATCTTTTCTTAATTCCGAGAATATATATAAAAAAGGAAAAGCTTATATACGGAATTCAAGGAGAGAATGACAACACAGAGACAAAGGCATCCTCTATCATCATGTTAGAGAATTGATTTTTCTCTCAGTTTTAAGGAGTTCAAGCTCAAATTACACACCTCACAAATACTTTAATAACAAATTTATGGCATCATGGGGATCTTCAATTTGTCATTCTGGGACTTCTCGTATATCGTAAAATATTTTACACATAGAAATACACCATGCGGGAATGAAAGAGAGGGGGGGAAAAAAAAAAAAAACACAACACAAAAGAACCCACAACTTTCTGGCAGTCTTTCTGAGAAAGAGTACAATGACTAATTCAAAAGTATAATCCATTAGCTAAACATTACATGACTACGGATTTTAAATGAAAGACACAAGTTATTTGCATTCTGTGTGCATCCCTAATAGGTGTACTAAACCCCATGTACGCCGTGATTTATTTCACAGATATAATTTCTGTAAGAACATGAGAGCATGGTAAACAAAAATTACTATTTTAAATATAATGATCAAAAGGATGTTCAATATGTATTTCAGATATTTAGCATGAATTATCAGCATATATAAGCCTAAAGTCATGTTGTGGGTTAAAAGTGAAAATTCTCCATACTAAAGATTTTCTGTAAAAGCAAAAAAGGCACACCAAGCAGAAATTCACATCATGTTCTCTGTGCCACAGAAACTAGTTTTTAATAAACTGTCACTTCAGCACCAGCAAAATACGATGAAGATTCAATCATACCAAAAAACTGGCAATATTACCAACTAAAAAATATGGACTCAACACTCCATAAAGTAATTAATGGGTTTAATTCAAGGGCATTTAAAGTTGAATGCATCTGTGTGCCATCTTTGAAAGTAAGCATCACCATATAGTCAGTTGATGTACTAGTTTTGGCATGAAGAGGGTTTTCTTCACAGATGCTCATACGATGATAAGTCTGGGATTTCTGCTGAAAAGTGTTGATAACCCACCCATGTTTTACCTATTGCTGAACAGTGCTTACGTAGCATCAAGACCTTTCCCACTTTTCATGCTGCCCCACCGGTGAGTAGGGTGGGGATGCACAAGCAATTGGGAGAGGATGCAGCTGGAACATATGCAGCTTTTGCTTTACTTGATAAATTGTTTTTATCTCACCCTGTGAGTTTTGTCCCTTGTATCCTTTTGATTCTCTCTCCTGTGCTGCTGGGGTGGGTGTGCGCATGCAGCCGTGTGGGGTTCAGTTCCCTGCTGGCGTTAACCCACAACAGCTGGGCAAATCTAAAGCTTTATAGCTCATTGTAGCTGGAAATCCGTTAGGAAAATGCCAACAAACAGCAAACAAACAAAAAGCCATCAATAAATCTAAGATAGAGTCTACTCAAATACAATTAATTGAGTTTTCTCAAAAGATGAAAATATATGATGAAAAGACTGCTGATGTGGTTGTTTTCTACTATATCAGCACTTACAGAGATTAATTATTGACTGGGGGAAACAAACAAACATAAAAGTTCTCATGGCATAATGCTTGGCAGTATGGAAAACCCAGAAGTCCAAATAAGAGATGTGCAACATCCCAAATGGTTGTGCTGATTCTTCTGAGTGTTTCAGCTGGAACCATTTTAAAAAACCCCACTCCCTACATACACGTGCTTTAAGTTCTGACTATATTTTAAATACAGTGCCTACCTGCTGTAGCTATCCTACATCTTAAAATATAGAAAACCAAACAAGTACCTTCACTCTTCATCCAACCAAATAGCCCTCCGTTCTATGAAATTCCAACAGATAAAGGAATTTAGCAACAACTCTGCCATAATGTTACTTCAGCAGACAAACAGGTGGAAATCTTGCTTCTGTTACCCTTTCAGAGGCTGATGCAGCAGGAGATGCACTTTAATTTCTGAAAGAAGAGACGACCAGAGGCTGCCACACACAGTCCTTTACCACTTCCAGACAACTGGTGCAATGCAGCCACAAGTGGGACCCCCAACAACTCAAATTCAAGTGTGGCAAAAGGAGATGAATCCATCATACCTAATTCTCATTGTTGTAAGTATGTGGAGAAAAGGGCCAAGCTTGAACTAAGAGATCATGGCTAGTTGGCAGAAAACAAAAAAATACGTATTGCAAATAACAAAATAAACTCATTCAGAGATAAATAAGATATTAAAAATGGGCAAAAAACTGTTTATTAATGGCACTTTTGAGAGCTGTTCATCTCAAGGTATTCTAACTGCCATTCCATCATGTTAGTGTTTCAATTTCTACCTTTTGCCCAGGAGGATCTTTCCAAGACCATGAATTGCTTTAATATCTGCCTGTGGGTTCTTGCTTTCAGTTACAGAGATAAAGTTCAAAAATGTTCATAAGAAATTTTTCACATAACTCTTACAAATAAACAAGCAGTTTGGGGTATATTTTTTACCCCAAAGCCTGAGGTAAATAGTCTCTTGTAGCACATATGCTTAATACACAGGAGAACAGAAACAAATGCAGTTAACACAGTGAAATGCTGAGGAGGGTGAGTCAGACTAACAGCCATTTAGCCTTGTGCTTTGGTTCAAGCAGCAGCTAATATTTAAGGACAGAGCAAAAAATGACCTTTCTGCATGTAATGTATTTATATTGCTCAGCAGACTAATGTCAGGAGCAGATAAATCCTCCTGTTTTGTTTTGTTTTTTTTAATAGATAATAACATGTCACGGTTTAACCCCAGCTGGCAACTAAGCACCACACAGCTGCTCACTCACTCCCCCTCCAGTGAGATGAAGGAGAGAACAGGAAGAGTAAAAGTGAGAAAACTAATGAGTTGAGATAAAGGCAGTCTAATAGGTAAAGAAAAGCTGTGCATGCAAGCAAAGCAAAATAAGGAATTACTTCCTATTGGCAGGCCACCTCCTGAAAACAGCACTCTACTCCTTGAAAGCAGCACTCTACCACACATAATGGTTACTTGGGAATACAAATGTGATCACTCCAAACATCCTCCCCTTCCTCCTTCTTCCCCCAGCTTTTGTATGCTTAGCATGACATCACATGGCATTGAATATCCCTTTGGTCAGTTGGAGTCAGCTGTCCCAGCCGCATTCCCTCTCTCCCACAACTTCTCGTGCACCCTCAACCTACTTGCTGGTGTGTTGGTACGAGACAGAAAAGGCCTTGACTCTATGTAAGCTCTGCTCAGCTACAACTAAAATACCCCAGTGTCATCAACACTTTTCAGCACAAATCCAAAACATAGCCCCATACTAGCTACTATAAAGCAAATTAAATCTATCCCAGCAAAATTAGGACATGCTGTCACAAAAAGTTTGATCACTAAATGCTTTAATTAAATATTCTAAATAGGAAAGGATGAGAAAGTTTTATTGAACAAAATTTAAAAGTCGTGGGAGTCACCTTCAAATAAGAGTTTGGCTGCACAGCTCTCCACTGACACGAGGGGAGTTGTAGAAAAAGGTTCATAAATCGTGCGTTATGCAAAGTAGAAATATGAATATTAAATTGAGTTGTTGAAGACTAATAACCTCTCATAGAGAAATCAGAATTAAAATCAATAATCCAAAAGAAGCAGCAAGCACCAGTAAATAAATATTTGGGGGAAATAGAAATAAAATGTACAATTTCATTTTCTAAGAATATGCTTTTAGACTGAAAACTGATTTTCACCAGTTTGGCAAAGTTAACAGGAACATTAAAGTTTTTCAATATCAAAAATCTACTTCTTTGAGACATTATTTTAAAAGATAACAAAAAATGCCCCACCCAAATGCATTCTGATGCAACAGGTTTTTTGAGGCACAATTTTTTATCATTTCTTACATGACCTGAGACTGGTATATTCGTATTCAAGCATCACAGAGTGCAATACTGTTAATAATTTATTGGAAAGCTAAATTCCAGTAGCTGCATAAAATTTTATAATTTTTTTACCTCCTACTATATGAAAATTTTAAGACCTTCATTATAATGTAACCTGCACAGCCTTTTAAGTACTCAGAAATACGATTCAAGGAGCTATGAAAGATCAAATCTTATGCAACATTAATCTGTATTTCTCTCTATAAAATATGAGTTAAATAAACTGTTCTGAACATTTATAGATTACAAATTATATACAAACATTTGACGACTTCTCCAATTATAAGTATGTGTGTGTTTAAACACATGTACATACTCAAATTGCTGCATGTAGTCTTGACCAAGAGTAGACCACAGTCGGTTAGAACAGTATCAGTATTTTTACTGAAACTCAAATGTAAAACATGAATCTTGAGACAGATAGGAAATGTCTTATCTCGGTAGTACAATGAACATTAGCTTTTCCAGTAATAAAGATGAACTATCAGAGACTGAGATGTCAAAGGACCTACTGAACAAATTAGTAATTAAAAGAAAAACCAAACCAAAACACACAACCCCCCAAAAAAACCACAAAACCTGTCCTGATGATATGCAACAAAGTTTTGAAAGAACTTAGTTTCTAGCAACAGCACATGATCATTTGTAAACTGTCCCCCCAACAAACAAAAAAAACCTAAGAACTAATTTTTTTTTTTTTTTTTTTAGTGCTCCATCAGAAAGAACTGAAATTTCTCATTTGCCTATCTATTTCTGCATGTGCCGTAAAGCAATAGCAGATAACCTACGTAGTTTTCTGGGCCTATGGTCACAGGAAAAGAGCTTGGGTTATGGCCTCCTTGCATAGCTGGGGCCTCCTTACAGATATGACTTGAAGTATGGGTAGAAAAGCTCAAGGAATGTCTGACTTCTTCCTTAAGGTGATCTTAGTATTGCAGGACAGAGAGACAAATACAATATCCATTTTCAGAAAGAGTTCCAAGAGGCATCTGAAAAGTAGAGATGCAAACCTGAGAAATAACAAGAATGTAGAAATCATAATCAAGAACAGATTCAGCTGACACATGGATAAAAATGACATCCACAAGGCAGCACGGCTTTTCTAAAGAAAAGTCCTGACTTACAAGCCTACCAACACTTTCCAGAGAAATTAGCCACCAGAGAGATTAAAAAAAAAAAATCCAGTTTATGTAAACTATTTGGACTTAGAAAGGGCATTTGAGGAAGTGCAAATAGAAAGTTCTTACACAGTATAGGATCTTTGTCATAAAAAGATAGGCTTTTGACAAATGTTTCCTTAAAATATAGTTAACTGATGGTAAATGTAAATGGTCAGTTTTTCCAGAGGAGAGCAATCACTAACAGACTTCTTTAGTATGTGTATATATGAAGGAGAACATGGCAAACAGTGAGATAGCAAAGCTTCCTGATGATAGTAGCTTACACAGAGAGGCAACCACCTGTGAAGAAATGAAGTTCCTACAAAACTGAGCAAGCAGTAAAACGGTAGATTAAAGACACTATTTTCTATAAGGAGAATGAAAAGGCATCAGACAAAGCTAGGAAAACTACAGAGAACAAAAGGAAATACTCTGTTAGAACATAAAATATTTGTTGACATGGAACATTGGAAAACCAGAAGAGTATATGGGCTTAAGAGGAAAAAGAGACAAAGTCATGGATGAAAAAAATCTGTCAAGAGTTACTATAAATAGAGTGAATCTAGGAAGTCTCTGTGCCCCAAACTGTCACAGTGTAGGAAAGCATTCTGAAGAACTATCCCTGTATGCTCTCTTTTCCTTATGTGATACTCAGTTAAATGGATCTTTATTATGACTCTGTACGGTTCTCATACTCACAATCTCAGGATTACAAACTTGTCAGTAACACACTTTCAGCAGAAATGGAATCAGGTACAGAGAAAATTGTGCTGTATTTGTAAACTATTTATTGGTTAGTGAGGTTGCAGCAAAAAGCATTCATTTTGGTTTTCTTTTTATAAATACAAAGCAGTATTTGTATTTAAGATTTTGAGCTAATCATGAGACTTACAAGGTTTAAAATAATTTGCATTGATTTAGCACAGGGATTTTTACCATTAATGTGCTTGTCATTCTCTTGGAAAAATTAAGTTAGGATGCACAAGGAATAGAATTGAGGATATTAGAATCTAGTTAAATAAATCATTGGCATGATCCCACCTAGTTAACGCACCATAAAATGCACACAAACAAAACAATCACATAAAAAGAAACACCAAGGAGAGTGGGTACAAAGGCAACAGAAATCATCAGAATACTGAAAATACCCCAAGAGAATATAAACTGAAATGGACAAGACTGAACAGTTCAGAAAGGAAAAGTGTGACAGAGATAATTCCTGGTTTTGAAATGCAGAAAGTATAAGACTGCACTTCCCCCTTCCTCACAGAAGTATCAAGTAGTACTTCACAAACAACAACAACAAAAAAAATCACTTGTCTTGTGAAACCCAAAAATTGCACAATGAAACTGTCCATGTGCTGACTCCAGTAATTTAAGTTCATAAAAAATTAGTTTATAATATGAACAACAAGAATTGAAGCTATATTTTCTCAGTAGAATGGACATGAAGACACACATTTATTACAGCTGCACTCAACTCCCTGAAGCAAACTCACACTAGTTTAATACAGGCTACAAAGAGAGTAAAAGCCTGAGCCATCGCTGCGTCAGGAACAACTCTAAGAAATCCACAAAATGAGCATTGACGCACACGAGCTTAGAACACTGATCACAGGATTACTGAATGAATGGTGGTTTTTCCACATTCCACCTGTTTTCGAGGAACAAATGGAGTTGTGGGTGCAAGGAGTCTTGTGTATATTTTTCATGTTGTATGCAATTTGCCCACTAGCAAACCACTTTACCCATACATAAAACAGCCTAAGTGAGCCTTCTTTGAGCTCTCCCTGCTAGGCATTGTGCCTGCATGGCAATGATCTTACCTTGAGTGGAGATGCCTCTCAAGACTGCTCTTTGATGGAAAGAGACCTTTTAGCAACAATGGATCATTGGATGAGCCCAATTTGAGTTCTCCCTGAATTAGAACTGGACTGCACACCAGGAAAATCCCCTTGAGCAGGGACACCACTCAAGGTTTGAGATTCCTTACCTGAGACTAAGAGAACCTTCCTTATCAAGGCAGAGGGACCTCTTATTCACAACATATCCTCAGTAAGTGACTAATAGCATGCTAAATTAATACTAACGGAATCCATGTAGCTAATTCTAGTAGACATAAACCATAGACTAAATCTGAGACTAAGTCTGGATCCAGCCACACCTAGATTCCTCTCTGACAAGGAAAGCAAGAGGGTCCATTCTGAACCTCGTGACTCAACAGGAAGTTTTCCTTACCCTTTCTTTTATTCCATTAGACATAAACCATTATCCAAGTCTGAAACTAAGTTTGGACCTAACTGCAACTAAGTTCCATCAGGAGTTGAGAAATTTCAGGGGTCCACTTTGAACCTCATGATTCAATGGGAGGGTCTCCCTTACCCTTTTTCACCCCTGGCCTTTGTATGAATTGCTCTAGCTCAATTTTAATTTGATTTTCCTTTGTATGTTTCTTCCATGTAGCAAGTAACAGAGTGAACTTTGTCATCAAACTTTAAGCATCAAACTTTTGCATATTCACATTAAAATGACTTTTTGCCTGTACTTTTGACAATGATTTTCAGTGATCTAAATCACTCATCCATGACAATGTTTCAGTAATAAGCTACTCTCACATCTTGAGACCTTCCTGAAGCCTGCACTATAGTAAATTTATTTTACTTCACACATGCTTCCAAAAGTCATGTTTCCAGACAGAGGACTAACACTGTATTAAACTGTCTACCTAATTCAGATCATTCAGTGTTCTGTCACCAACAGAAAAAGCAAGCGCTGTTGAGCAGTGAGTCATGGAAAAAATCTCTCTGCTATCTGTGACAAAAAACCTCAGATGCGCCTGCATCCAGGTGCTTACTCCTAGGAAAAGAGGATGAAATGTGGATCACAAACTCCAGAAGGCTATTCCATCTTCCAATAGTACCCCAAGCACTCAGGAATACGAGTCACGCTGGCTGAAGCAAGATGAAAGTTATGCTTTAAACAAAAAGAAATCTTTTGAAATACTGAATGTCAGAGTGCAAATCCCATATCCTAAAATTAGATCATCAGTGCAAAAAATTGAATAAGCAAATCTACTTTGCTTCAAATTCACTTTTTACTTAAACTCCTATCTAGCTTGGCATCTTAGACAAGGCTCTTCTGGCACCTTAGACAAGCCTCTTCCAAAACCACTCATTACACTACAGCCAAAGTAACCTTCTTCAATTTTATTTTCTTATGCAATTAAAACTAGAGTATATCTCATGCATTACTATAGTTAACAACAAAGTCACATTAATTTTGTCCTGATAGGAGGAAGTCCTATCAGAAGAACCTACGGATTAAGAGGTTTTTATTAGTGTGTAGCCAGTTATTTGGAGAAAAATAAAATAAATGCACCACAAGAAAAAAATGCCTCAGATCTGGCCACTGCTCAGAAACTGAGGGTGTGATATCAGGACCCAACAGAACTAGACTGCCCTAAGGATAGTTTCCTCTCTTTCAGAGTACTCAAATCTGACTTCAGCAGAAGTTCAGCTCACCCATACTATGGTAATACAGGATGATTTTGTACTATGTTTACATTATTGAGCTTATTATAAAATATTATAGCTTATTATAAAATATTTTTTCCTGTGAATTTACACCATGATTACTTGCTTTATTCTTTAATCCCACAAATTCTGCAATAAAAATCTTATTTTGAAAAGGTGTATAAGGTTTATTTTTTATTTATTCTTCCCATATGTCCACAGTTACAAAAGGAAGCTATTGCGTATGAAAGCAATTGCCGTTAAATTTCCCCATGTATAATTTTCCAAAAACTGTAATATTCCATTGCTAGATTCTCAGTTTTTGTGAAATGAAATAAATTTGCAATTCTTCAAAATCTTATGTTCTTACAAAAATGGGTTTCTAGTCTTTGAAGGCTATGCTACAGTTTTGTAACTTTGTCTTGTATTTTGTGCAGCTTTTTTTTCCCCTCAATTGTAGATGAAGAACATTCAGCTACAGTGTTTATATATGTTGGAGTTTGTTTCTCCATGGTTGTTTAGATAGACACTTCCTTCCTCTTCACAGTGGCTTTGGAAACAAAAGTACTACTGTGAGAATATAGCATGATTTCCTAAAATACTGAATGATACAAAGTACTCATGCAACTCATCATCAATAATAACTATTAATCTGTCACTTCATTTCATAGCAGTGATGTGGGAAACCTAAAAAAATAATCCATTCTTTATTTGTATTATACAAGCATCATATCTAAAGGCAGGACTATTGTTTTCAAATCATCCTCAAAATTATGACTTGGAAATAATGCACTTAAAATTTCAGATTGCTAAATATTTCATGTTTTCACATTAAAAAAGTCTACACATGCATTTGAAACATGAAAACAAAACAGCTTAGATAGTGAGATAACAGGCAAAATATATCTCTATTGAGACAGTGCTTGTATTTCTGTCCTGCTCACTCCTGATATTTATTTTACCTTCCTAAGTAGTTTTACTTTATGGGATATTGGAAAAGGAATTTCAAAACGACAACAAGTTACTTAAAATACTGTCTCCAATATTTCAATCTCTATTTTATATTTAAATTATTATAATGTGATCTCACTATTGAAACCAAAAAATAACTCTATATGCAAGGCCTTAGAGTAAGACAAATTTTGATTCTAAAAGACTTACTAGATCCTCTCAAATGGCAGACAGCTATAAGAGAATAAACTGTAAGTTTCGGTAAGAACATAAAAAAACCAATTCTTCAGCTGAAAACCTACTAATGCAAATGTATTTAAAAATTTATTTGTCTATTTCTATCATTATAAATGATATGGCATATTAAATTATATCCCAGTCAGAAAAGATGTGACCTTCTATCTCTCACCTTATGCAAGTATACCACTTTGGAGGACAACAGGTAAAGGGCACTAGGTAGTGACATCCTCAACCTTCTGCTCCTCCTGTCATATTCCATGTAGGACTCGGAACAATCTATATTCCTGAAAATGCCTGCCAGACTCAGACCTAAATGTCAACTAGATTGAAGGATGTCTTTATGAATTTTGATGCGATGAGGGAAGCACATATCCACTACCTCTGTAGTGAGTTGAATCTCAGGATGCACAGAACCAGATATTTAGGCATCAAAACATTTCAGTGGAAAAATATTTTAGCTATTAGCAAGTACTCTTATCGGATACATGATCAGATAATTAACTCCAACATAAGCAAGTCTGTAAAGTGAAACAAAGAAGATACAGTATCCATACCATCTCTAAGAATTTCATTGTGGTTTAGTGTTTTTACTTTGGAAGCTTTGTTAGGTCCAGATAAATGTACATTAGGATCTGGAGTGCTCAAGGAATGAATGCTATTCCCAGTGTTATTCAAGTACATCTTATTAATTACCTCAAAGGAATGTAATTTGTGCCTTTCAAGCTTGCTCCATGATAAAAACTAAAGCAAGAGGAGTGGGGATGATAAGATTCAGTTCAAAAATCACATTGCTCAATCTAATCTAAAATGCTAATGTAGTTGCACCTTTTATGTAAGCAGAAACTTCTAAGATCTAAATATATAATATATAAAAATAGATACAGTATCAGCTGTAGTTAAGTGTCTAGGCAGATAGTGGTAATTGTGAGGTGGAAGGGGACAAAGTATAGGACTACAAACTGATCTAGCCCATTGAAGAGAAATACAAGCAAGCTGGGCATACATTCTTAATTCATGTAGTCACTTAAACTAAAATGTCATATGCAATTAATTTTATTCTTGCAGAACTATAGCTTCTAAGAATAAATGTAACTCTTGAATAAAGCAAGCCATAGTGATGCATTGTAAAACACTAGACAATAATCCTCAGCCTTCTGCAAACTAACATTTAGTAGAAAAGAATCCTGTAAGTGAAGAATGCAACTACCTAAGCTGTGGACATTATTTCAAGTTAAGATCTAAAAGGCTTCCTGTCTCAGTCACTATGGTTAGTTTTGCTCTATTAACAAATTCTTGAACTTGTTTAATCGTTTCTCTTGCCTCCTAACAGCTGGAATGTTGAAACTCTGGGTCTGAATAACCACCATACAACAAAGTAGTAAGATCCTTCTATCTTAGTCCACTAGATCTGACTTTCAGGAAGACACAAGCACACTCCTGCCATACCACTGTAGAGCTGAATAGATAAGGAAAGTATGGCAGCAAATCACATTGTGCAGGTTTACTCCCAATATGCTTGTTCACTGCATCTGCGTGTCGGTTTAACTTTTGCCTTGCCTTTCTCTCCTTTTGAGGAATAATTTTGATGAATCAGTATACTTTGTATTGTCTGGTTTGGAATCAAAAAATTTGTTTGAAGAAATACATGCAGCTATTTTAAATTAAAATAAAAATAAGAAATTAACTAATTAAATAATAATATAGATGTGCATATATATGTTATTCCTAAGTGTTTTGCTGATTCTGATCTTCATGCTATGTGAAAACTGTATGTTCTCCCAGAAGTACCAAATAGCAACATCTATTTAAGTTATGCATTACAGATCCTTCACATTTTAGGATCATAAAGAATAACATTATTAGGCAAGTTTTTATTTATCTTGGCCCAAAATTAATCAGTAATTCAAAATCTTCACTTGGGGTGGTTTTTTTCTGTCACGATAGGCATGATTAGTTTTCAAAAGAATGTAGGAAGTATTCATTTCCTTCATGCATTTTGTTTAAAACTATCACAGGATTATTTCATTCTAATATTTTTAAACATGGAATAACAGAAAATAAATGTAAGACTATATGCCAAAAATCAAATGCTGTAAGAACACAACAATTTAAAAGTGTGCAGTTTCATGTGACTTAAGACCTTTAAAGAGAACAAAATTATTTTTTGCATTTTTTTCCAATGCAGTTTGCATTTTCTTGTTTTTAAAACTGACAGAACCAAAAATAGAATGCATCCGCTAATATGAAAGAAAAAAATTCATAACACTGGCTTAATTTTTGCATAGCATTAAATTAATTTCCAATAGCATATTGTTACCTTTGTAGTTAACCTTGAAACCGATTGAGCCCACACTTTCATCCGTTTGAAGGTGCAACCACATCTGATTACTCATGCTCACAATTAAGTCTGGTACGAAGCTCCCGGTTAACCTATAGATAGAAAAAAAATTCTGCAAAGTCATTAAGTATTAAATAACTATGTTTTTTTTTCTTTCTTTCTTTTTGTAAGGATCTAAATAACTATAAAGGTTTTTTAAAATGTTTTTTGTTTTTAAACTAATTGCATTCAGCTCACACCAGATTTGATACTGCCTGGCTGGTTAGCCTTTACAGCTCTCAAGGTGCCAATGACTGCAGATTTGATACAGTCTACAAATAACTACTGCTCATATTGTACTGAAATATTTCACTTCAGTTGCCAGTCCTGAAAGACATGCATCTCCCCTAACCCTGAACCTCTGGGCATGACTTAGATACATGCAGGCATTACAAATGGCACTAGAGGCCCTTAATGAGGCACTACATTTATTCTTCAAAAGAAGTGTTTCTGTGGTATACCCACTTCAGAATACATGCGTTGCATATTTAAGAGGAAGCTGTTACTCTTAAATAGCAATACTATCATGAAGGTCCATGTGCTCCCTGCACTCACTCACCTCCCCCCATCACTGCTAACACAACAACGGAAGAACACGCCTCACAGACCTAGCTGACATTCACTCCTGCATTAACAAAAATACTAGACGTCACAACTTCAAAACCTCCTAATGTTACAGGGTATTGATTAATTAGAAAGACCTAAACTTGTTTTTTCAACTTTTTTTTCCTCCAGTTTCCATATTTTTTGAAAAAATTTGCAAGTCAATGCAATCCTAAATGTTTATCCTGGTTGCTAAATTAAATAGTGTGACAACAAAAAAGGAAATGTGAAAGCTGCACTTTTATGTTATATAGCTTTTTTTTTTTCCCCCAAAACTGTATCAAAATTGGTAAGAATTTATCAGCTCAAGCAGAATGGTGGAAAGTACCAAAACATTTTCCATTCTTGTAAAACAGATGACAAGCACAAGACTGTGTAAGAGCAAAAACACTCGGTTTGTTTTTTTCAGTTCTAACCATTCTTTAATGCTAGCTGAAACTTCAAATAGTCATTTTAAATATATTCTGCAGTGAATTTTAGTTTTCCCCTCTGGTCTTTTTTAGGTTGTTTCTATATGAAACACTCTGCTGTGGGAGAAATTCATGCCTATTTCCCACATCTGTGTTCACAGATGGAGCTACTACAAAGACTCTTGCCAGAACTGAACAAGTAAATGCCTGGCCAAAATGATGTACTAGCTGCTCATTCCCACACTAAGGGAAAGTGTCTTCAGTGAGTTCACTCTTTGCCAAATTAATGGCTTAACAGGATGTTCCTCAGAAACAGCACTGATGTAATGACTAATGTCAGTGGTGACCAACAGTACATTTTGTGAATATTAAGGCCATTGAGGGTATTAATCTCTTTGTTGTATCACAGATAATAATTTGTATGATAAACAGCCATTTAAATTTTTTAATTTCTGTTTTCTGAAGTCGATTATAAATATATTTTTTAAAACACGTAGTTTTCAGAGATAATGTTTTTAATTAAATAGTACATGGGGGGAAAATGCCATTTAGAAGTGCATTTTTGAAAATGAGAACCAAACAACAGAACTGAGAAATCACTCTTTTTTAAGTGCTTCTAGATCTCTGTAGAATATTTGGGAAGACTTTTTGGCAACAGAGAAATAAGATTCAGAAAAAAGAGTATTAGGCAAAGAAAGTTATTTAAGATAATAATTAAACTCTGCAGTTATGAATCATCCTTTCTTTCCTCCTGGGGGTATATGACTTCTGCTACCATGGATTCACTACCTACATTCTTGTCCTGGAAGTAGGTTCTTACACTTTTCCTTTCAAGAGCTGAGCAGTGAACACTGTCAACTGTAGAAACAGAGGTGATAGAGATGTGATTATCACAGAATCATAGAATAGGTTGGAAGGGACGTCAAGGATCATCTGGTCCAACGTTTCTTCACAAAAGCACATCTTAGATAAGATGGTCCAGCACCCTGTCCAGCTGTCCAGACTTCTTTACCTATGCTGGTGATGCCCTTGTTGATGGAACCCAGCATCCTGTCAGCTTGCTTTGTCACTGCAGCACACTGTTCCCTCATCACGTGCTTGTTGTCCAGCAGGACGCCCAGGTGCCCTTCCAGCAAGCTGCTCTCCAGTCACAGTAAATCCCAGTCTGTGCCACACCCCTAGGTTACATTTTCCCAAGTGCAAGGCCTTACACTTGTCCTTTTTGAACTTTATAAGGTTCTTGTTAGCCTTATACCAACTCCTCCTATACCGACAGTGGGTCTGAGTTTTCAGCAACCTGGATTTTTGTTTCCCAAAACAAACCATAATTCCCAAAATTATCATTTTGATGCCTCCCTTTGTATTAAACCACATAACACACAGCAGGATGTTTTCCACCTCTTCCTCTAGGACTTCAGAACTACTCTACCCGTATACTAATGACACACATTCCCACTGCCAGAACACACTGAAAACTAGATTAGAGGATATCCAGAAGATTGCAACACTCTCCACCTGCTGAAGACAACCTCTAATATGGGAGATGGATAAACGTACACCCAACGCAGCAAGTATATTCAAAGCATAAGAATGAGTTTTGTGCCTTGTACACCGGATTTTCCAAATGCATGTTATAGGAACCAGTGCCCAGATGTATATTACATTAAGAGTCACCTGCAGTAACTGTCAGACCAAGCTGCTGAAAGCACAGTTCCCAACGTGCTGAAAGAGTGCTGTGACCGACATATGGAGGACCTACCATTCCTTTTCCTCCTTCCCCTTTATTACTGAGGGGTAGTAAAAACTTGACACTGCTCCACCTTCCAAAGATCATGGTTCCATAGGAAAGGGCTAAGAATGTCTTTGCATTAGCCATCTTGCCAAGCACACAAAAAATACATTCTTTAAGTTGACTGAGGTGCCAGGTTCACCAGGCCAGAGCAGTACTGGGTGCATGCACGCAGGCACAGAATTACAGGCACCCAGGGGAACTTAATGGCAAGTACTGAAATGCCTTTGGAGTTTATCTGCTTCTGTGATTAGCACCAGCAGGGTAAGAATTAACAGGACTGCAACTCTCAATTTAGGAAGCATAATTCTCTCTAAATGACATATAAATTCAGTTTTTGGTTCTGAACCCTCCTATCAGTAAAACTAATGGATTAAACACTTGGGTAAGTTTCCTGATTAACTGTGGTAAATTGGAAGATAAGTATTTTCAGATCGTTTGCACATAAACCGGAAATATTCAAGTAAATGTTCTTCAGCAATTTGCTGATTATTTTAAAATTTAAACTCCAAAAATTACATAATACAATAGCTGATTTCTTTACTATGCATTATATGTCAGACAACATCTGCGTGGCTCATAACAGTAAAGATTTACAAATTTTTTACAGTACTCAATTATACTCCATCTGCCATGTCATTTTTAAAATACTTCTTAGTCCTAATAACTTTGACATTGATCTTCTGATCACAAAATAATCAGTAATCATTCCATCAGTAAACAAAAATAATATACATGTGGCTGATTATACAATGTTATTTAATATTAAAACTGCACAATTTAATGGGAGGATTTTTTTGCTTTTCAAGAATCTCCATAGTAATAATTCCTTAAAATTATTTACCTAGTTATTTACAGAATGGATTCTCTTATCATATGTTAACATTTGTCATTTCTAATTTACTCTTTTATTAAAGAAAATTATTCAGAATTCTTTTATATTCCTGAGAAGTTTAATCCTATAATTTCATCATTTCACCCCAACGTAAGTCTCACCATAAGACAAACGTTTATAAAACACTAACATCTTTAATGAAATAAAATCTGGACAAAGCGCTTTATTGCATTTTAAATTTTAAGCATCATTGTACTGTACCTCAATGTGTTACTCTAATTCAAGCACCGATGAAAAGCAATACTTTAGTTAAATGTTAGTAACACTTGGTGGATTGGTACTTAATAAATACTCTTTCTGCATGAGTGGATATTCAATACAGTTTAGGAATCTAAGAACATTTGAAATTCCATTCCAGCTTTATCAGAAATATATTTTGAAGACTTGGTACCATTTGTAACAGCAATTACACTACTTCCCCACTTCTCAAAACTATTATTAGTCATTTATCACATCTACAATCCATTGAAGAAACTGCATTATCTTTATATTAATTGCACCTGCAATAGCTGGCCAGATCCTGGACTCCTCTTTCATAGGAAGGGATAAAACTTACAAAAACAATTAAAAAGAGTTCAAATAGTCTGTCCTTGGACAGATAATAGAAGAGGGAATTCATGATGAAAATCTGCAAATCCTGAAACAACTGTATTTTCTACTCAGAGTTTTGCAATTAATAATATTGATAAAATGAAATTAGGAAAGAAAATAAGGTAAATGTTGGGTTTAAGGTACTCAAACCCAACAAGTTTTTTTTTATTATTATTTTTATGGTGAATAATGGAAAGTTACAACATATATAAAAATGCTATTAATATATTTCCATTAAATATACTGCAGGGAACATCACTCTAAGGAATCCTGATTTTGTTATTCTTTTGGGCTTTGATTAAATACATTTTGTACTAAACATTCATGACATCTGTGTCTGTTCTGATCTGTGTTTAAAATTTGTAACTAGTTTGAACTAACAGTAACATAAGATACTTAATGAGAGACCAGTTTATTTTAAATAAACAACTAAATATTATTTGGCCTTTTCAAAAAATCTTTGCAAAACAGCAGACAATCTCTTATGGGTAAAATATGGTTTCTAAGAAATACACAATTTATTTTTTTTTTTCATAAAATTGAGTCATATTTTTTAAAAAATACAATGTGTTTTAAGGGGCATTCATTTCTCCCAAAAAATATTGAATTATTTACTTAGAATTAAATTGGAGCTACGTAAATTGACAGACTACAAGTAATATCTAATTACAGTGTTCTGCATATTTTCAAATGACTGGGGAATAAACAGGATAACTGGATTATATCGCTGTCTTCAAAATTTTACAATTTAAGTAATAAGATTCTGAATTTGTCTTCTTGAGACTGTTGTTATTTTAAGACTAGTCATCATAAGTTAAGCATTTGAGAAATATGGATTATGAAGTTAATCAATGGTCGTTTAGTGTATATATATGTATCTATGTATCTGGGCTCACATATTCTAGAAGAATGTTAAAGGACGACAAAAATCTTATTTAATATCCTGTGCCGTCTGATTTATAATCATATGTGGTTCAGGTAATATCATACTCAAGTTTTCTCTGCAGTCATTTTTTTTCACCCTACTAATTCATTTTTAAGTTATCTACAATAGTCAATAAGCACTAAAAGGTCGAGATCCTACAGTGCATCTTTTGTCATACTAAGCCTGCTAGGAGATTGCAAAAATTCGTAAGTCATTCATTTATCTTTTTTCAATTACGTTCTTACACACTTTTAATTTCAGAGCACACTTAAAAAGGGAGCTCAATAGCCCCTAAACATTTACATGACTATGTACGAATGTACAGACTGTATCTTTTAAAATGTCTAAGTTTAGTGTGTAAGATTAGGGTTTTTTCAGATTTAACGGATTCTTATCACTACTTACTCTCATCAAAAACCACATTTATGATATTCTGTAACGCAGAAAAATTGTAAATGCAAAAGACTTACACTTGAAGCACAGTTTTAGGATCACCCACTTCTCCTCCATCACCAATTGTCAGCGTGTCATAACCGATCTCCAGATCAAATTCTTCAAAATTTATCTGAATAACCTAGGAAATAAAGTATTTTAGAAATAAGGAAATGTATTTCTTGTGCTGGTTCAGCCATCATCATCATTCTATGCTGCCATCAGTTGCCTGATCACACAGGCCAACACTGAACTCGGCAATACCCCCTCAAAAGTCTTCTTTCAGGCAAGCCCATAGGTTCTTGCAGGCCCAGCTCCTCCACTGCCCACTGTGGTGCCAGCATCACCTGCTGGACACAACAGACAGAGATGGCTCCTCAGAGGCCCTTCACATGGAAGGACAGCACCAAGAGAGCTCAGCAAGATGCAACCAGCCTCAACAGAAGCCACACCCAGCAGGAAACTCTTCCAACTGATCAGCTCCTGGTTAATAGAGTTGTGGCCTCAGCCACCACCCCAGCCACGACCACCTGGGTGAGGGCAGAGCCACAGAGACACAGGTGGGCCAGGTTCTGCCTCTGGAACATGAGGTCAACAGAAAAATCCAAAACATTCTGCTAGGTTGTGACTCATTCACAGGTCAATTCAAACTTGGGGCCCACAACTTAGGCCCCAGCACTTCAGTACTTGAGACAGAAGTCTGTAAATACGCTTTTTAGCAGTGTAATTCCAATTAATAATTAACTTCAGCATATTTTACAATAAATTATTGTAATTAACCCAATAAGTTTGATCATGAAATAAGAATGATAATAACAAAGGTATTATCACTCTGCTGACCTTGTCAAAGCACCATCATTTCACTTATTTATGTGGTTGTTACATGTTTAATGCTGTTCTAGACAATTACATTGCATTTTTATTAAGATATACTCAAAAGGCAACATAAGTAACTGCACTTCATGCAATACAACTGTCTTCAAATAACTGAATAATTGTACTTCACTGAGCAAATGCAGTGAAGATTAAGAACATCATCTCTATAATCTGGATCAGGTAGGATGAAGCTAGATCAAGCGTAGAAGTCATTTTCTTATTTCGTGAAACTGAGTAAATCACAATTATCAGAAGCATAGATATTTTTAATACCCTGTATTTTAAAGCAAAATATACATATTTAATGCTAAAATATAAAATTTTCAGCTCCATTTTAAGAATACAATTAATTTTTCAGATACAGCAAAATTCAGTTGTATTATTAGAAAAAAAAAGTATAGTTTCCTCCCATGTGTTAATCATGCTAACTCTGTCTTTATGAAAATACAGATGTTCTTCACATTTTCACATAGAAAAAAAGGACAGGATACTTATGTGTAGGAATTTTAAATATTGTGCCTGTACTAAATGCTCTTTAATTATTATAACTGAGAAAAGAGAGTATGTTTAAAGCTGTGGGTGCCATTCTGATGGATTAGTATCACATCCTTGAAAGCTCCTATTACTTTTTTATACTGGGGTTCTGGTAATTTTTTGAAGAAGGACATGTATCTATGAACAAAAGCCAGTACATGCAAGTTGCAGAAACTGATGCATGTTTCGAGGATTCTAATCTGTTCCAAACAGAGGAGAAACACTTTTCTTTATAGGTGTAAATGGAACATAAGTACACTGAGGAACAGCCAGTTTGGCAAAGTCACTTGTAGAAACGTGTGTGTCTGCATGTGTGTGCACACACATGTATGTGTGTGTTGTACCCCAGGGAATACAGTCAAATACAGAGAGTTAAGAAGGCCCAGGTGCAGAGGACGTGGAAAATTGTGTAGGCAAGTAGCTGATTTGCTCTAATTGTCTGAGTAAACAGAAGCACACATAACTCTTAATCTTCTTAGTGTAAAATAAATATGCTGGACAGATTGTTGTTCTAGCCACAAAATTTATAAGCCTAGACATAAGACTTTAAAACTTAAGTCACTAAATACATTTAAGACTGATGCATTGCTCATTCACTATTAAAAAAAAAATAAACAATTTTTTTTAAAGTCTTCATTTTTGATCCACATTTAAATTAACAGCAATTAGATCTGCAGTTGCTTCAGAACAGGACAAAGGCTCCACAATAAAACATGGGATATGTGGGCAAATAATATTAGTACTAAATTCAAGATGAAAGTACATTTCACTTATTAACGGTAAAAAACAATTTGCAGTAATATCAATACTTAGGTGCTACAGCATAGAAAATTTGTTTCCATAATAACAAGAAATCCAATGTTAAGAAAAATTGCCTAATTAGTTCATCCACCTAAATCCTAATCCTATTTTCCATTAAACACAAGAAATCTAATCTTATTATCATGTATTTCTTGGTAACTGCAACACTAATCATTTTTTTTTTAATGAATATCCTTACAGATATTTTATATTAATTGACTAGCACCAAATTGATACAAAGTGTCTCTCTTTTTGTAGCTGAGGTACTTGTCTCTATAAGCACTGTCAGAAAGCTAAACCAGCTTCTCTTTTGTACAACCAACAATGTCCCATGCTACATGTATTTCATTGGAGAGGACAGAGGTTAAAGAAAATAGCCACTCACAGCCCAGGCTGTATTTGCGCTCAGGACTGCCCCAGCACAGGTGCAGGATCTTGCACTTGGCCTTCTTGAACCTCATGAGGTTTGCTTGGGCCCACCTCTAAAGCCTGTCAAGGTCCCTCTGGATTGTATCTCCTCCCTCCAGTGTATCAACACATCCCACAGATTTGTGTCTTCAACAAACTTGCTAAGTTTGCACTCAATCCTAACGCCCATGTCACCACCAAAGATGTTAAACAGCACCAGTCCCAAATCTGTAATGTTAACATGTAATAATCTTATTCTTGAAGTTATCAGTGTGATCTCCTCTTAAAAAGTTTCTGGGTCAACTGAAAACTACAAAATACTGCAACTTTGTACAAAACTGCCAATAGCAGAAAAAACCCAAACATAACAACCAAACAGGATCATATTTTATGCATGGGAAGAAGTTAAATATTATTGTTTGAGCCAGACAATCATGTTGCATACCATGCATACCACTGCTGGAAGAGGGTTACAAACACCTACCAATAACACTCCAGACAAGTACATGTTATGGTACAAATTAAATATTTCATAACACCAGATCATTAGAGGGTGAGCAAGCAACTGTATGTAACCTACTAACAAACAATCCATTTAGACTAGGTTTAACATACCACACCTGAGCCGCTTTACAGTATAAGCTTTGGATTTGGCAAAGTAAACTTGCCATCTTTTTTGGCAAACGTACTTTTGATGGACACTTGAAGCCATTTAGTTTTAAGGGAATTTGCACAAATGGAGCAAAAGTAACATACAGCAACAGCAGATCGGTCAATATCCAACATGCAAGAGGCATTAAATTTGCTACATATGAAGTGCACAAATATTTATGTGTTTTTTGGAAATTCAATCTCTGCTGTTTATCTGTGACATGCAAAGTACACCATGTACAATGCAAAACATACTTGAATTCTTTGCAAATATGCCTGAATGGCAAGAATATAAGTACTTTTAGTAATAAAATGTATTTTCAGAGTCATTGTTTTACCATGTCAGATTTAGTTTGATCATGCCCAAAGACAGTTGGATTTGGAAGTGTTCATTATGTTGATTATTCCCTTTCGAATACTAAAAAGGTGTTTTGATTATATCAGCATTTAAAGTTGAGCATTCCAGAACCTTTCAAAATAATATTTAGAATTATATGAGTAAATAACTTACAACTTTGTAATAAACCTGCAATAAAATAGTTGTTTGGGTTTTTTTTGCACAGTCATCTGTCATCTAACATTTTGTCTTTTTTTGTTTTACTATGAAAACTGTAAGTGGCAGAATAAAGGTAGGTGGCATCCATAAATTAGTTTAACATGAAAGTGAAACCTCAAGGTAATTCTGTATTTTAGTCTGTTATTTTTTGGAAGAATAAGAACTTCAGGGAAAACTGTGCTGCTTTATTATTATGTTCCACATATTGTTAAACCAGATTAGGATTACCAAATTGTGTTATTGATCTGGTTAGCAGATGCACAGTAATCAGAAGCACAAGGACAGGTATTCTTGCCTGATATATAAATTCAAATATAGTCTTTTTTTCAGTTTCTCAGAACAAGATATAAGCACCACTAATATAAATGGGATATGATTGTTCTTATTGATCCGTATAAGCAGTGTTGATGTTTAAAATCCATTTATGTATTTATTGTATTTATACCCCATCCCATAACCTAATTTAAAACTGAAAAGAAAAAGAATGCGGAGGGACCACAAAATACTTTAAAGCAATTAGTTATACATTCAGGGAACAATACTACAAACAAAAATACTTCACCAGTAATATGCCTGAACTACAAGATTCTGGATAAGTAGATGATACGATCAAAAATGGGTTCTGGAAGGCAGGCATAAGAGGGAAATTTCAAAGCTGTAGAATTCCAGCTGAGACAGTCTGCCATCACAGTCATGATCTACCATTTCACACATTTTAAATTGACTAATGGTATCAGATATGTTTCTCTATGGCTTCAGAACCGAGAAGATTATCTATACTTAAAATTAAGCATTATAGTAATTACTATTCTCTTCTTTTTCAGAAAGAGCTATGCAGTAGTCCGTGAAATTTTGTACCTTTATAGTAGCTTTTTTGATGTAGACTGCTATAATTGTCCTCATAAAATCTAACCATATTTTGAATTTTGTTTCAGAGGGTATTATTAAACATGTCCCTAGACATTATTGTTAGGAAAAAGGAATCTTTTTTCTCTTCCTCCATATACACACACATATATATGCATACCAACTTCATTTAAAATAAAATATGCTGAGTTGTGCACTCCTTATTCAGCAAAATAGATATGAAAATAGCTAAAAGAAAGGCAACAGTCTCTCTACATCCTAGTCTGCTTTTTCTGTTTATAAACCCAGAAGCAATAAACAACTTATAATTGCTGAATTAAATTAAATTCATAAACCCAGAAGCAAGTAAAAAGTCAATACTAATGATTATTATTGCAAAGATGATTAGGGGACCTGAACATCTCTCTTATGAGAAAAGGCTGGGACACGTGGGGCTGTTTAAAGAAGACTTAGGGAACCTTATCAATGTTTATAAATATCTAAAGGGTGGGGATCAAAACAATGGGGCCAGCTGCTTTCCAGTGGTGTCCAGTGACAGGACAAGGGGCAATGGGCACAAACTGGAACACAGGAAATTCCATTTAAGTGTAAGGAGAAACTTCTTTCATTTAAGGCTGACGGAGCCCTGGAACAGGCTGCCCAGAGAGGTTGTGGATTCTCCTTCTCTGGAGGCTTTCAAAACCTGCCTGGACATGTTCCTGGGCAACCTGCTCTAGGTGAAACTGCTTTGGCAGAGGCATTGGACTAAGTGATGTCAAGATGTCCCTTCCAACCCCTACTATTCTGTGATTATCCAAGCTAGAGAGAAAAAAACCCTCCCATTTGAAAAATATCTTTCTAAACATTATGAAGTTGTACTTCGGTCTAATGATATTGCAAAGACTTTTCCAGGGGGAGAAATGGGAGCAGAAATCTAATTCCTAAGGAATTTAAGTAGATATAAGGCCTTTCTATGCCTTGGATTGCATCCTTTGGAATTCACTCCTCGGGCAAAACTGAGTCTGTTACGCAGCTCAGAAGTAACACGGGAAGAGACCTTATCGAAGAGTTAACTCAAGAACGTCCTGCAACATTCTGGAGAGAAAACATGCTTAAAAGGATGTGTTCCAGACAGCAGCCTTTCCAGACAATTGTTTGATATGACTGTGTGTCTAGTTCTTGATGGAACTAGCTCCCCAAAGGTTCTTCAAACAAAATAGCATTCCAGGTAAAACACTCAACTTTTTAAAATATCAAAACATGCAAAGTAGAATGGTGTGTAACAGAAGCAAGTATAGGTGCTTCAGAACTGCTTCCGAATGTAAAAAGTAAAGATTTAAAAGTTCTATGTATTTTCATATGTGCATCTGTTATCTTAGATCTTCCAATGCAAATGTAATTCTAAAAATACTTTCAGATGTACTATAATGTTTTCACTCCATAAAATTTGACATTTTACCAGTGAAATAATGAAGTTTCTAAAGATGTTATGAATCTTTTCTCCTTAGAAGAGTACTTAAAAATTAAGCTATATCTTAAATGAGCTCTTAGTAATATTAATAGTAAAAAACAAATTTGAATTTAAAAATCCTGCCAAGAACACAACACTATTGCATACTCTTTTGCTGCACATTGCATATAATTCAATGAATCAAAATGTCCAAAAACTGCTGTGTAGCATAACCATAGCTGGAATGACTCTTTGGCAGTCGCCTATTGCATAAACAAAACACAACCCAAAATGGAATAGCCTAAATATTAAACACTTCAATCCTTTCAAATTTAATATTTGAGTCCCAGAGGAGATGAAAAAAGAGGGAGAGGGGGAAAGAAGGGCAGAAGGAAACTTGCAGATTTACAGACCATTACAGAAAAAGCAGATGACACACAAAGCTGTAAGACAATTCCAGGAGATAAAGACTCAGTAGCTAAACTGGAAATTTTCTTCTGTATTATTATTAGTTCATTTGTTGGCAACAGGATTTATCACAGCGAACTGTAGATATCTAATGTGCATCAGTACTTGATGTAGGCTTCTTCAAAACCAGTGAAAAAACATGTCTAGAGTGCAATCTCTTTCATCAAAAGGTAAATAACACACACTAGATCAACCACAGCTTAGAAGCACCTATTTCTCTTCCTTCACTATGAAGTGAAAGCATTTAGGCATTCATATGTGGATGTCTAACATTGCAGATATATAAAATGGAACCCACTCACATAAATGTATTTAAGTAGTACCATCTGAGATGCTGTAAAGCAGTAAAAAGACCCACAAAAACATGGAAGATACAGGATCTCCAGGGGAACTGTGCTCTTTTGGGAAGGCACCTGAAGACCTGATGGGATTATCCCAGAATACTCTATGCCAATAGTTGCCACTAATCTCAATCCTACAGATAGCAGATTAATTCTGCTTTGCAGAGTCATTGGTAAACTCATCATGTGATTCCTTTCATGAAGTTCTTTAGAAGGCATTTTTATTTTTTTCTGGGTGTCCTGGTTTGAGTTAGAATCAAACCAATTCTGTTCAGTGATTTTACTTTTCATCTGAGTCTCTTTTAACTAACACAGACAGTGTCTGCTTCTAGCAGTGATAACACTTGATGTTTAGAGTTGCTACCAAAGATTGGTGCGCAGACAAAGGTCACTGCTAACTCTTGTGTACCACATCGGGGGGTGCCGAAAGTGAAAGGTCACACCAGTGGGGAGGAGCAGCCGGGACAGGTGACCCAAAACTAACCACTGAGGTATTCCATCCCATGTATGTCATATCCAGTATAAAGCTGAGGGATCACAAGGGCCTCAACCTTTCCGCCGGCCTTCGCTTCCCTTCTGGGGGCCTTCTTGCCTTCAGGACCCTTCTGTTCCCTTCAGCCTTCTTTCTTCTTGGCCCTGCCTTTCATCCTGATTCATGTGTTCCTGAACCGAGCTCCTGAACCTGGTTCCTATCAGCTGCTAAGCCCAGTCTGGGACTTTTGGCAGTGCCTGCTATCTTCATTAAAGCTGTTCTAGATTTCTTTTGTAATCCAGAATTCTCTCTCTCATTCTCTTCCTCTCCCATTTGGGAGGGGAGAGAGGGGGTCAACCCTAAGGCTCTCTCCCTCATCCTCTTCCTCTGTTTGGGGGAGGAGGAGGGTTTAACAGAGAGCATCTGTTGTAGGTCTAGTGGATTGAACCTAAACCTCAACATACATATGACTTCAGCAAATCTGTCACTGATACAAAAGTCACCTTCCATTTTCCAGCCTCCCTTAGTATATCTACTGCTTTACCGATATGCCTGAAATAAGGTAGCTATTGTTTCTACTTTTTTCCCCTCTCCCCTTCTTAGTTTGCTCAGTACTTAGCTGGTCACATACAGCTCCTGTTCAGAAAGGGCTATTGCTTCCATGTATTCCAGGTAAGAGTATTCATTCAGAAGTATGCTACATTCAGCACAGACACAATAGCACAAACTGAAAAGTTAAGTCTCTGCAATTTGTTTGCATGAAAATAAAATTCCCCGTTTCCTGAAAGGGTCAAGGTTTATTCCACAGTTGTGTTTCTCACCAGAAGCTTTATGACACTAGCCCATGTGATGTCTTTCCACAGGAAAACAAAGGCAGTATTTAAGGTGTATCTAAAATGCATTTTCTGGTATTGAGAAACAGATTTTGCAAAATATTACTCATTTTCAGCTAGAACAACATTTTCCTATTTAGTCTATGAAACAGTTTTCAACTATGGAAATCCACTCATGAGAACTACAGGTAGGTTTTAAATGAAACTCAACCATCAGCCACAGCCTAGCTCCCCGCAACTTCCCCAGTCTCTCAGTCTCTACCCAGTAGGATTGTCTAAGCAACAGATTGATTAAATCATTCCACCATGACACCATCTCAAACCCAGCCTGCTGCAGTAGGCACACCTCAGAAGGAACACAACTAATTTCTCAAACTTAGTTGTCAAGATTTTTCAGGTATGATGCTGTTTATCCAAGTCTTGAAAAAGGAAATACTGATTTTGAAGAATTCATCCCATTCGTCAGATATTCCACATCACTCTCCCTCATACCGCATCCCTCCTCCAAGCATTTTCAGGTGACCACATCCTCCCCAACCTTCTCAACATTACTGAGTCAGAGGTTAGTAAATATCAAAATATATACATATTTAGCTAGCTAGATTTTGCCAAGTAGTTTTTTGTTTTAAGACTTCCATCTACTTCAAGTTGTAAATGAATTCTAACTATAGACTTTACAAGACATTATCCTCATTAGAATCCATTTACTATGAAGTTAAGAGTATCAAGACATTCATAGTTCATTAGCTTCATCATTATCTGTGGTCAAATATTCACAAAACACAACACTTCCTACAGGAAAAGACAGAATATAACCTGAGTTTTATGTACTTTACTATTTAAGAACATAACTTTAATCAGTCCTTTGGACTAACAAAACCTGTATTGGGCTACTTACAGACTCTTGCCCCATATTGATGGGTCAGGTAGTGCCCCATAAGATTAAGGTCACCAGAAATAGTTGATTTTCCAGGATCAAGCCCTTCAGGCCATTGAGGAACACCAGTAGTCCCATAGTTAAACACTTTCCTTTGAGCTAGCACTGGATGAACATTAAAAAAAAAAACCAAAAACCATAGATGCTTGGCTAGGTACCAGTAAGTACTACTGCTGTATTTTGATGCATTTCATAGACAGAGCTAACCAGTGACGACAGTTACAAAAAATACATGTGATGGAAATAGGGAGTGATGGATTTCCCTGCAGTTCAAAGGCCTATAGGAGTCCTTCACAGTGCTTCATACATCTTATTCTTGCTGCACAAATGGTTATGCGTCCTCTCAATCTATTAACAGCAAAAAACTCCACTTGATATTCAAGTTTTGTGGACTGTGGTATAGTTTCTTCCTGCTGCAGAAACATCGAGCCTATAGGCAAAAGGAAGCAAGGCTCACAAAGCTGAAGTTCGTGCTGACTGCTGCCTTTCAGCTCCAAATGAACCTTCTTTGCCAGCAGCTCCTGAAGCCAGTAATTTCCCTTTGCAAAAGGGAGCACAACTCTGTATAAAATCTGCCACCCTGCTCTCCCCCTAAAGGGTACCACCAAAACCACAGCAAGGGAGGCAAGCAAATTCGTAAGAAAAATCTGACAGTGAAATTCTTCTGCCTTCAGGAGATTCATACCCTCACTGTCACCTTCCCTTTCCTTAGATAATTCAAACCAGTTTGAGGTTGGGGCATACTCCACTACTTCTGTTGAGATCTTAGCTACAGATTGTACATTGAGGTGCAGGGGCATGTGATGAAAAAAAATGGGGTCATAGTTGTTCTTCTAATGAGGACATATGGCTCAGACTGGGAACCCTGGGTCCTGAACTTTGGTTCCAATCCTGTGTCTGTAATTTGAATTATCCACTAATCAGATAAATGAAGGAAGAATGTGGTTTACAGTTCTCAAAAAGTGCTTTGGATGCTCAGCGAGGCTACAAAAGCTGATGGACCTGCTTTAAAGCAGGACACGCCTTTGTGCTGGAAGTAACAGAACCTAGATTTCCAATCTCAAGTTTTAACCATGAGAAAATAGTCCTTAGCACACAGCACCACAGTTGCTGCTACTTCTGATGATGATTTGCAAGCATTTTCTTATTGTTAAATTAACACTATTTGCAGCGTGCCAAATATGCACACATGGCACTGCAGAATTTCCAACAGCTTTAAACAGTCTGCACAATGATGAGATGAAGTGCTGATTATGTTTTACTGTAATTGCTCTTTCTAGCAAACGCTTCAAACTGCGGTAGTGCAATTACAATATGTTGACGATCAAGTCTTTCAAACCAACTCAACATTTTAGAAAGTTTCACCAATTTTTATTTATTCTGTAAGAAAAAACATGAACAATGTAATTAGTTCTCCTCCTTTTGTCACTTCAATATCAAATCAACTTTTTAATCCAAAAAGAATATCAGTAAGACTTTAAAAAAAATTAAGTCTGTACATCTTTCTTTCCTGTTTTGCCACTCTTCAACTTCGTGAGCCCCAATTGAAGTAATTGATAGGAGTTCCCAAGACAGTTCTCTCTTTCAAGACAATCAAAGCTACTCAGTCAATAGCTTTTATACTGGTTTCCACTAAACGGTGTTACAAATTTGATCTTGCTCGTTTGTAATGTAAGTGGCAAGATGCTACTAATTCAACAAGATATATCGAAGCCAGTTTTGTAAATAAAATACAGTTGCAACTTGTAGTATTTTTCATTCACAGGATCATAGAGTCAGAGATAACTTCAGCCCTTCAAGCCCACCTGGTGCAACTAGCTCTTCAAATTAGGGCCAAATTTGAAGTTATTCAAAGGTCTTTAGATTTTTCTATTTACTGTCTCTTCTTGGAACCATGTGATGCCACAAAATCTAAATCATGTGGAAGAGTTCACTTTATGCTGCCCTACATTTTGAATTTACAGTTTCACTCAGATCCTTCCACTGGTTCTGAGGTGAAGAACAATTTAATTGGATCAGGTTTGGTTGGACTAACAAAGGTTGGAACCAATTTCTAATTTTATTCTATGTCTGTTAGTTTGTCAACAAATACTACAATGTGATGCCAATTCAATGGCACAGTTTAAAAGAACAGATGGCAAACCAACCAGAATTCTTGAGAATGTAATTCTAAGCTGAACATTGTCCTTTCTTACTTTTCCAATTAATCTAGATTGTTTTATACAAAACTAACAATTTATATGCATCAGTCTACTATATGGATTGATCATAAGTAGAGCTTTATGTTTAACCATAAACACTCTAAACATTCTTTTTTTAAAATCCCTCCTCCATGCATAAAATTTCAGGATCTGCACCACAATTCTGCCACAATGAAACATTCAGTAATTATATGCAAAGCCAGAAGCCTCATTCATTACAGTGTACTTTTTTTTCAATAAATCCAAACAAATTTTATAAATATTTCTTAGCAAAACAGCAACAGCAAACAGCACCAAAAATTAACTTATAAAGTCATCATTCCATTCAAATGTATGAAATAGAATTACATGAATCCTTCACATGCATCTTTTTCTTTTAAAAATGTCAATAGTTCATTTCCTTCTACCTTGTCACCACAAGAATCAGGATGGATGCTTTCAGACAGACGCTAATTGAGTCTTACATTAGAAGGGTTACCTTTTTCCACTAAGAGTTATTTTTATAAGTCTAAGTAACAGAGGGGAAAAAAAAAACAAAACAACAAACTTTAAAAATACTTAAATCCTCCTTCAACTGAATATCTAGATGTAGAACAGTATGATAATAAATCACTAGGGTCTATCTCAGCTGGAGCAACTTCTAGTTTGAAAAAAACCTTGAGACATAAGTGAATCACCCTCATTATGCAGTTGTACTAAGATTTTATACATTTGGAGCTCAGTTATTACAAAGAATGAGGTTCTTCAAAGTCAGACTTCCACAAGTCATCATTTCTATACCTTATATACTCCCTCATGTCAGGAACAACCATCCATGACATATTTGTCTGAATTATTTGGTGCCATTATGAGAAGAATTTCTGTTACACCTGCTTGGCAGTACTTTTCCAGGCCATATGCTCTCAAAATAGCCTCTTCTATGTCAAGACAAGTACAGCATAATAATTCAGTACAAAGGTGAGTCAAAGTCTACTTGAAATTTGTTGTGTAAATGTCCTCACACCATCAAGATCCCTCTTTTTTGGGGTATATTAATTTCTATAAGCTTTGTAGCTGAGGTAAGAGTGGCCAACAGAGGAGTCCCTTTTGACCTAAGTTATTTGAAATTTAGAAAACTAAATATTTAAAACAAATTTAAGAAAACTGATAATGTTTTCTTTCATGCAATTTCATACACAAAGATACAATCTTCCTGTTCATATGGCCACAAGAAACAAAGGCAAGTCTCATCCCTTGTGACTCTCAAATCCCAAAGCCTATGAGTACTTTTGGTAAGAAAATAGAGTATTTCCTTCAAACATTTCATTTGGCTACCATATGGAGGCAAAAAACCCAAACCCTCCAATAAAAGTCTTAGTGAAGCTGTTGATTATCAGACTTTCTTATACCAGCATTCCTGCAGCCTTTGAAAACCAGGAAAATGAAGACTAACACAATGCTTCAAGTACAATGGAAGGGGTGATGTCTACAATGTAGATAATTTTTTTAAATGTGGGCTGAAATCACTAAGCATTGAAAACAGGCGGCTAACATCTACAGCACGGTTTCAAACTTCCTAAAAATTAGAAAAACAGGTACTTATTGGATTATTCATTGGGGTTCTTCCATCATTACAGTTGTTTGCTTGGTAAGAGCCAAGATTCAAAAGAACCAGTCATGTTTGTTTGTCAACGCTGCCAAGTGCTCCTCCGATGAGAAATGTTAGATTAAAACTTATAGGGTCAGTTTATTTACCTCTAACCTGTCATTTTAAAAGGAAAAGCAGAGAACACAGATTGCTACTTATTAAAATTCATTTCAGCTATGAAATAAATACAGTTTACTTGCCCTTGCAAACTGCAAATTATCTAATTGAGGGCTTTTTGTAGTTATGATGAAAAATATACACATTAAAGGTGGCAATATTTGCAGTCTTCTCTTTATAACTGCTGAGCACAAACCAGATGTGCAAGAGAAGTTTTAAGTAGTACAGATTTAGTAGTAGTATGGTATCTCATATCATAAAGTCTAATGAGGGGAGGCTGAGGGAGCTGGGGTTGTTCAGCCTGGAGAAGACTCAGGGGGGACCTTATCACTCTCTACAATTACCTGAAAGGAAGCTGTAGTCAGGTGGGGGTCTGGCTCCTCTCCAAGGCAACTAGTGACAGGACAAGAAGGCATGGCCTGAAGCTGTGCCAGGGGAGGTTTAGGTTGGATATTTGGAAGCACTTCCTCATGGAAAGGGTGATTAGACACTGGAATGGACTGCCCAAGGAGGCGGTAGACTCGCCACCCCTGGAGGTGTTTAAGGAAAGATTGGATGTAGCACTCTGTGACACGGTCTAGCTGATGTCGTGGTGTTGGGTCATAGCCTGGACTTGATGATCTTGGAGGCCTATTCCAGCCTCAATAATTCTGTGATTCTGTATACAGCGAGCAGTAAGCAATGTAGTGAATATCTGCACCTCTCTATCCCATAATGGTCAAAGTGGTCCCACACCTGGTTTTGGGCTGGCATACTGATCTGCCACAAAGAGAAATTATACAGGTTTTTTCCATTTCTGGGTGTGAGAAATCATAATACAAAATCATGTGTTGAGAAATCATACAATTTCTTTGTTTTACTACTCCTGTAACTCTAGGTTACAGCTTCTTGTGTACCTACTATTTTTCAGTAAGTAGATTAGAGATGCCACTGAAAATACTGCCAGTGATCCCATGGAGAGAGTGGTCCAGTACCTCACCACTCATTTTAGCCTTCTTAAACCCAAGAGTTACTTCAGCAATGAAAAAAAAAAAAAAAAAAAAAGGCGAGATTAAGGGTGAAAGCAGCATGGGTGGTTTGAATGCACACCCAATACCCTGTGTGGTGTCTTTCAGAAATTTAGAAGATGAGAGGTCTAAAAAAGTTCTATACGGAAACAATAAATTTAACATACTAGAACAAAAAGTATTCACCAAGGATTCTTCTTCTGTATGAGTAGGTACGAAGTGGCTTAAAACAATGGGAAGTATTTTGTTGTTTAAAAAGACACTTTGCTGGATGATGCATAACCAGAACACTTACATGTAGATATAATTACTTCCAGTCTCCAAGTGGTATAAAAACTGCTCAAGTGGTCAGGTAGCTGGTGGATTGTATCCCATCTATGCTCTTCTTTTTTGTATCTACCCATCTATATTTTAACTGCCCTAGAACATGATCCCAGTTCTAAAGAGCTAGATTTGGCACACTCTAGAACAATAAATGAATACATATATAATCTTAAGGCTTGATAGCAATATTAGCATAGGAGACTGTGCTGAGTCTGGCAGGGATAGAGTTGTCTTCCTAGCTGGCAGGCCTTATGGTGCGGTGTTTTGGATTTGTCACTAAAACAGCCTTGATAACGTCGTAGCATTTTGGCTATTGCTGAGCAGTACTCGCACAGTGTCAAGGCTTTCCCTTTTCCCCACTCTAGCCCCACAGTGAGTAGACTGGGGGTGGGCAAGAGGCCACAAATATTCTCACTTTTTCTTGTACCTATCCTACCCAGTCCCACTGGGTTGGAGGAAGTAGTTGCAAGATGCTCGTAGCTGCTGGGTGATGTCAACCCACCAGACATATACCTGACACAGATAACTTCCTTAAAGTCCACCAGAAAAATGTTTTTAATGTCTGAAGGAATTAATCACTTAAAATCACATTCTGTATCCTTTGGTGCAGCACATCTCGTAAACCGAGAGCAGTGCAAATAGTCACTTAAAATAGCATGTTTAAGTCTTCTGAGCTTTTCTTTTTTTTTCAACAGGTAACCTTCCGGAACTCCCCCAGTCAGATACATGTGCCTTTTCCAATTAGATTTTGGTTATTTAAGCTAGAAGTCCAGTATTATTAAACACCTGCAGTTCTTTCCAGTAAAAACAAAAGGAAGCTTCATCTCTGATATGACTTCAGACAATATTCACAGAAATGTAGAGATTTTACTGTTTATAGATGAGCTAGATTTCCATAGAAAATAACCCTGAGTAGTTGATCACATGTAAACACAGTGTATGATGTGGCTTATGCTTGGGACCTGAGTTGTGCCAGGCAATTAAAAAGGGTATGAGGCTGTATGATGTCACACTGACCTGACTGTCCTGCTTAGAAAATTTCAACTGTCTAATTTAGCTCTATTTTGTGCATCTGTGACTTGCACAAGATAAACATACCCATGGAGAATGATCTTCATGTTCCTACTAAAATAATGGCCTCATACCTGTATTACATCCTTAGGTCATTAGGTTTAGACAAAGCTGGACTGAGTTACACATTCACACCTACACACAGACTGCTACTGGTGTCTTACACAAGGGAGAGATTCTAAAGACGAGCAGTTTCTGGGTGGTTTCCTGCTAAAGCACGATGACACAGTTACCAGAGCACTCTGATTGGCATAAAAGGAAGGACAGGAGTTTCAAGTCTTTCAGGGAAATTCTCAATACTGGTACTAGCTCACTTCTAGACAGACTTTAAAAAAAGGAAAAAGAAAAAAAGATATTTAAAAAAAATCTCAGAAGACAGCCTGTTCTTCTGCAACCCTGTGCTTTCTTCTTAAACACAGGGGCAGGAAGAATTTTCTCTGAAACGTCCCACAAGGGCATCAACTTTATCACATAATGCTTCTTTCCCCTTTTCCATAGTACAAGTGAAGCCCCTCTAGACTTCCAGTAGTTTTGGGAGCAAAAGAAAATGGGAATTACTAACGACACTGGACTAGCTCCCTCACTCTTCCCTGGCACCAAACAAATTAGTAATTCACTCCTAAGACAGATGCTGTTCTCTTTCCTACTAAACCCAAGAGCCAAAACCACTCTTCAAATCTGCTTTTAAGTTGACAATACCAGAAGTGATTTTTCAGGTTTATATTGTCTTTAACAGAAAGTTGTATCTTTATATTACTGTAACTTCCACAAATATTTGGTAGGTTATACTACTGGAAGATGACCTCTCCCACCTTATTAACTTCCCTACTGTAATAAAACTTCTAATTTGAATTCGTAACAGTAAATTTGCATTTACAGTTGAAAACCTCTCTTCATCTTGATGTAGAATTTCTTTCTCACATAGAATATTCTATGAATATGCATTATTGAAAGGATTGCTATTTGCAAATTTCAAAAGCTAGAGCACAGATTAGAATAAATACTGAATTTTTTTTAATGACTTAGTACATTCTTTGGCATAGAACTTAATCTCAGAATGGGCAGAGGTATAATCCCCAAGGAAAAAAACATCATTATAAATTATAGGAAGAACTAAAGAAAAAACCCATACATATTAAACATGCAATTCTGAACCTGCTAAGTACTTCAAACACTTTTCTTACCACTAGGGCTTTCATGGTACATTTTCATAATTCTCCATTTTAAAGAAATAATGAAATATTTGTTTTAGGAAGTACAGTGCAGCAAAGTTTAATTCAAATTCACTAATTTTGCTTTCCCAGCAGGTTTCCAGTATATAATGCACTCACCTTTATGTGTCCTGAGTACAATACAGTGCAAATTACAAAATGGAGCCCTCAAAAGGGTACATCAATTCCAGTGGCACCACTGACAGACCAGAACCCAAGAGGAGAAGAGACAAGTCCTTGCAAAACAGCTAAAAATGCCCTTTGTGATGGCTCGAGAGCCAGGGTACCAATCACGCTCCCTTGGCAGCGGCCTGCCTCGCTACATCTGGGACTAGTTAATGGACAAGAACTGCTATAAGGAAAGTGCTGGAGGGAGTCTCAGGCTTCCCTCAGATAGCTCTGCTTCAAGCAAGGGCTCTGCTCTTCTTTGCTGGGGAGGTCCCACTGAGCCCAACCTGAGCTGTCCTGCAGCTCTGCCTCACCAGGTACCTCGTAGATCCAGAACCTGATGCACAGACTCAATTTGGACTTGCTTAGTCACACTGGATTTGTTTAGCCATCAGACCATGGCTGAACTTGGACCTGTTGCACTCATCTAACTCAGGTGCTGTACATCTGGCCCCCACTCCGGATAGGCCACTGCCTCCACCAGCCTGGCACTGTGCTTGGCTCCCAGTTCCCCTTCCCATGGGGATCTGATTGACTTCACTGCTGCCAGACAGAGAAGACCTTGCAACTAGGGAGCAATCTCATGTTTCTCTAGAGAATCAGCCCATGGACGTAAGACCTAAAGTCTGGTAAAGCATACTCTAACTTCCAAAAATCCCTAGCCCTAGAAGGCAACTCAGATCCTCTGAGGCTTTTGTGGCTCTCATACTCCTGAAGCCTAAGACAATCCAGTGAAAGAGATAAACTATTCAAATGGTGCATATACAACTTGACATGGCCATTAAGCCAGGAGGATTTGTTAACTTATTTCACATCAGCTCAGAAAGCATTTAATTTCTGAACACCAGAATTTTCGGGGGTTTAAAACATAAAAATCTTTTCTTTCAGACTAAACAAAAAATTATTCCAACATAACCAAAATATTAAGGTTATATGAATGTATATTTCCTCCCCTTCACCCTGGAGATGGAGTTCAGCCACTGGTATCAAACAATTTCTGACTCATTTCAAAAAGCACTTACAAAGCCATGATTTATTTTCGTACCTTACAAAGCAAAGGAAGAACTGGTTAACTTTAGATGGCCAGAATATGATTAGGTTTATTTTCCATATTTCACAGACTTACTGCTTGAAGAAGAAGACAAGAAAGAGAGAAGAGGAATAATATCTTTAATGCAGAATCTCTTCTACAAGGAAAAAAAATCCTTTGAAGTATCAAAAAGAAATGGCAAGCAAGTCAAGGACAGACTCAAGCCACATTAATGAGGGAGAATGAACGGAACATTCATAAACTGCAGAACAATTTTGAAGTATCTGCAGGAATCTGGAGCCTATTACTTTGGCTACTGCTAGTATTACTCCCTGACCTGGACTATCACTGCAGCTGAAATTACACCTACAAACAGTAAATAAGAAGAAACAGAAAGACCTTGGCTCAAAAATATCAAGGCACTTGAAGCAACAGCTAGTATGCAACCATGGAAGGGGGAAAAACAAAACAAAATAAATGGGACAAACAAGGCGGGTCTGATGTCTCTATTTTAAATTCAGTAAAACTAGCACATCTTGAAAAACCACCACCCTCATCTAACAACAGTCAAAGCATGTAGCTATCACTATTTGTTATTTTTAGTGGATTCTAAATAAATCACTTCACTAACTGTGTCTTATTGTTTCTCTCAGTGTTTTCCTGTAATACAAACTTCACAATTATGTTTGCACAAGCTCAAAGTGTAATGGTGACTTTTCAGGTTAGACTAATACTCTTAGACAGTATCTACCAAACAAACAAACAAAAATGATTCCCAGTGCATAGTAAAGCCAAAAAAATCCCCATGAAAACAAGAAAAACAAGAACACTTGTTGCTTCCTATAAAGCCACAACAGAAGTTACTTTTAAAAGGCAATCCAGTTACATAGGATTAATTATTTAAAAATACAGTTTGATCCCAGTAAGTATATGGGAGGTATATTTTGTAGGTGAGAATTAGTTTATAACTGCAATGATAATCAGATACTTCATTATCCTTGTACAGCTTATTTTTAAGAAGGCAAGGTACTTTCAGCATGGCCTGAGCAAGACTGTGCTTGTGAAGTTGTTGAAGTGAGAACTATAACACAGGAGAACTACCAAATAAATAATCCTCCAAATGTCCAATTAAAAAAGAAATGCAAATATGAGTAATGTGGTGATTAACATTTATGCAAATATTACAAAGATAATATATCACTGCAATGTGCGACTTTAACACAGGGACCTCTTCACTGTGAGCTTGGCCATGAAAGGAAGCATCATCATTTACTAATCACTTCAGCCTAAGCAGAAGACATGAGGCCCCTTCCAGTACATAAAAGCTTCTCACTCTCATTCATCTTTTTCTAAATGTTCTGTCACCTAAGCCTATACCCAGTTACCCTGAAAAGAAAACTCATATTTTGTTAGTGGCACACTGCGGTATTTTATGTAAACAGCAAACCAGTTAAAACAAATGCTGTAGGGCAAACTACTGTCTGACAAGGGTAAGATCTGTGTCAGACTGGCAGTTTATCTAAAATTTCCAGTGTTTCTTAAATTCAGACATAAAAATATAGAAAAAATACACACTTTGCTGTCCTAGACCTCTTTTATTTATGAATGGTGCCAATTTTTTCATGAGTTTTCCTGATGAATTGCACAGGAAACAGAGTAAAATGACAGCAGGAATAGCACCCCAACTAAATGGAAGGCTAAACTGAATTGTGGCCGCTGCAAATGGGCAGCTGTAATAGCACGTAAGAGGAATCTGTGGGTCAAAGAAACAAAAGGATTCCTTATATAGCAAAGGAAAAAAAGAAACTTCTTGCTTAGAAGTTCCCAGACTAGATTTTAAGTCTAACAGAGCGGTAAAGGGAACAAAACAGAAGAGACAGAATCAGTAGGTCAGCAGCATTTGTATGTGGTAAAGAAAAGACAAAATTAACACTGCCAGAAAAAAGATTTGGAAAGAAGGCTGAATAAAGGATCTATAATGAATTTGGACCTAAGAGACCCTTAAATTAGAAGAAAGCACTGTCAGAGCAAGAAAATAAATAAGAAAAAAAATATGGCAAAAGTCAGGCACTAAGATAAACTCGTATATTTTCCAAAGCCACTGACAGATACATTGAGACTTCAACCACAGAAAAGTGCAGGTATACAAATTCCAAGTGCCAGTTTTTCTTTTCCTGGGAAACAAACTCCTCTTTTTCAACTTCTCTTGGGGATTTAAAATCAAAACAGTCTACAAATGACAGTAATAAGCCTGTATTCTCTTGAATTATTATCAAGTTTCTTTTTTAATTACTAAATCTTTATTCTAGTGTTAAGGGAAAAGATATTCTTGATTTTCGTATCTTTATTTGGCTGGGTAACTGTTGCTGCACAAGAATACTGCTCCCTTACACTGGGAACATCAGTCTTGCTTTTACATTCACAAGAAGTTTGTTAAAAATACTGGAGTTCTTTAAAGAGTGTCTTCAAAATAGTTTTGATTACAGTTCTGCAGAGACCGGAACAGGATTACAGACTATTTCGCAACTAATTTATCTGTCATTTAAACAGATCTGCACTGAAATAGGTTCTGACACAACACAAATAGAATAAAATATATAATTTGAACAGCATTTCTGGCAAAACATTTATTTAGTGTTTGCCCTCGTTTTGCAGGTGCCTTTTATTGATTGTATTAACTACTTTAAGTGCTTCGGGCTAAACAGGCTGGATGAAGGGTGAAGATGTGAAACATGCTACATGAATAACTCAAGTACTAGGTTAGACATGCTGCACTCCAGGTTCAATTCCAGCTGTGAAAACAAAGACGTTGAGAGGCAAAACAATATAATGCATATCCCAGAGACATTGGAGTAGAAGTAACAGGAGAGAAGAGATATTGCAAAATATTTTGGTCTTATGATAATACAACTAAGAAATCAGTTCAAATCAGGTTTTGTGGAATTTTGCTTAATACATTGTTTTAAGCTTTTCGTAGAAATTTGGTTTATCCACAGTATAGAACATCATTCTGCATAGTTTCTTGCCTTTGAGCAGATCTGCCATACTTTTAAGCAACAGATTCCCTCTGTAGAAACAGGCACACAAAGACAAAATGTAAAAGAGCACTCAAGCACGTACACTCTTCCAAGTGAAGGCAGCTGCAGACTGCAGACCACAACAGAAAGCATTAGCATCAAAGTAGAAGGTGACTTCTTGGCAATTATTCAAAAAAATTACATTCTACCCAGGAATTTAATTACTTCTTTAAATATTACTGGAACCTTCTCCACCTTCCACATTAGTCACAAGTGCAGAAATTCATTTGCTATCCTGATACATGCTTGAAGAGGAGGCAGCTGGAGGCAGCTATGCCAAGAGCTTCAGCCTTGAAAAAGTTCCAAGTGTGTCTGTATAGTACAGAAGTACAGGGAGCAATTAGACCAAACTATCAATTCCGAGGGTGTTATAATATCGGATAAGTAGCCTGAATACAAAAGGTGACAAAACCCAAATCTCCTTTATGTATGTGAGGCCACACAGCTTTTCCAAGAAGATGGCAATGAAGCTGTTGCCAAATGAGTGCTTTGCCAACGCGCTCCCGACAGGCTGCCAGCTCGGGCTCTGCTTCTCAGCACCAAGCCCACCACTGCAGTCTGCCTGCCTGCCTATCTTCACATACGCTCAGAAAGAAATTTGGGTGGGAAATTTTCATGTGACCTTTCTTCTACAGCAAGAGCCTAACTACCAGGTTCTTATTCCAACTCTAGCAAAGAAACCAAAATTGTAAACAAACTCATCATTTTAAAACATGCTTTAGCAGCTTATCATTTGTTCCAACTGCTGCTTACCTCACAAAACTGTCACCAGGGATTCTGACATGTAAAAGCTGCCCAGTGGGGGAAATACCCATCAAAAGATGAAGCTAAAATTTTACAGAAGACTTTGCTAAGTAGGATCTGACTCAGCCTTTCATTTTGGAGAAACCTGCCCCTGGCAGAGCTGTTCACTGACTCTTCAAAGCAAGATATTTTGTCAAAATTTTGCAACATATGCTTAGGCACTTTCAGTAGGGCAGGATGGGCATAACCAGGGTAAGCAAATAGAGGTGACAGGATTAAATCAACTAGATTTGGAACGATTTACAATAGCACAAAGCCATAGTTAAGGCACCTACTTACTAGAAATGGTTAGAAAACAAGGCTTTAGAAATCTTAAGAAATCTTGCAAATTCTGAGATTCTAGTCATAGCAAATGATGAAAAATCCTGAAAACTTAAAAAAAAATAGAAAATGAAAGAGTAGCAGATTTCTGCTCTTAGTATGTCACCCTGTTCTCTCTATCGGGAGAAAGCTGTGGAGCTGCTTGTCCCACTTGTGTCCAGAACCTACTGAATGGAATGATGTAATGGTTGTCAACGAAAAAATTATGAAACCCACAGAGTACAAAGCAAAGTGGGGGGGTGGCGAGCATTCAGATTGGTTGGCACCAATTAGACCATCATTCTGCTGCATTGCTCTTAGCAAGCAAAGATGAAGCCTACTGCTGCCATACTCAACACTTGCTTGGAACCCTGTCATCTCCCAGATGAAGCAAGACTTTGCATCTGTATTGGGTATAGTCACCCATACATCAAATCTTCAGATTTATCATCCCATATTCTTCAACAAAATCTAATTTACTTGAGAATGAGCTAATCTCAGTTAAATGAGCTGTTGATGGTTTGTTAAATTCTACAATAATTTTAAGAGCATGAGAGAAGAAAAACAGAAATAAGTCTAATAATAAAATACAGAGTTGTAGGCAGCTTGATTAAGGATGGAGCATTCTTGTTTCTTTTAAGAAGACAGACTGCAGGTAATAAAACCAAGCAGATGTCTTCCTTAGCTGATATTCTTCTTTAATTTGAATTATATCTATTATTCTTGTTAAATACATCAAGTATTTAAGTTATTTTACTACAAGCCATTCACTGTCTACATTTGGTGCAACTACTGTGACCTGTCTGCACCACAGCAGAGGTGAAAACAGTATTTGATACCTCCGTAAAAGGAACTTGCTAAGGAAGAGGCAATAGATATGCTCAATATTGAGTATCTCATGTGTTTGAAGGACAACACCTTTGAAGTGTGTGGTTTATCCCGGTGAGAAAGGGGAAAAGATGACTACAGCAAACAGGAGTTCTTCTACAAATTCCTCCAGTGCTTGAGCCAAAGCACAGCACAATTAGCTACACGGCTTCCAATGTACTTCTATGGATAATGGATCAAATTGTCCCTATAATCTTCCACAAGACTAACTGACATTCTTTAAAGGATTAATTGGACCCCAAATTATTTTGGTTTAATAAGAGCTTCACAAATCAGCCATGCTATACATTGAGCTAACCTAGCATATTAAATTATGCTTAACTGACCAAGATGACAAGTAAAAAAAAAGCTTAAGTATTAAACATTAATTTCACACCATGGTACCAGCAAGGTGATGGAGCAGCATATATTAAGATTTCACTTTCAAAGTTCTCACTTCTTTCCATGCCCACTTAAAAGCCAAAGTATACAATAACACTTTGCAGTTACACTCAGGTTTTGTACCTTCTTCCCAAATCAACATTATCAATCATATTACAAGTCCTTAATTTAGGCAGGAATTTTAACAAAGACTAAGAATTAGAATCAAAAGGACTTAGTATGTGTTATAACTTAGAACATTAAAAAAAAGTTTACTTAATACAAAAAAAAAGATTAATATTTTCAATTAGAATAGGCAAGGAAAAGACAGGATTTCAACTTCAATTATACTGCAACTGGGAAAAGAACCTTTGCAAAAAGGTGTTCCAAAAAAAATATCTGTATAGCAGGTCTGATCATCTCAGCTACATTTCACAGATCTCTCAGTAGTGCTTCTGCAAACCACCACCATCATCGCAGATTAAGTATAACGTCAGCTGAAGCCCCACAGTATTCGTTACTTTTGAGTGAAAAAAGCTAAATAACCGTATTAATAATTATAAAGGCAGTTTACAGCTATACTAAATTTACAATTTATTACTTATAACTTAGGTCTCAAGTAATCATTTATGTTACTACATTCCACTGGTATTGCAACACTCCCTTCCTTTCCAACAGCATATTTAAAGCAATGCATCTTTATTAGCAACTCCCATCCACACAGAGAAACATTTGGCTTTTCACCAGTGGATTAGAAATGATGTTTCCTTTGCATTGCAGGAAAGGATAATATCCTTTGTACAGGACATACACTCAAATCCTCACTTCAAGACTTCAATCACAGCAGCAGCAAGCCTCAAACGCTCTTCAGCACCTCTGTTGCCTCTGCCGCTATCTATCAAAACCAACTCAGGAGGGTTTGTTATAACACAAAAGGTTGAGAGGGCTGTTCAGGATTCAGGTTTAGATCTTTTTGTTACACAAGAGAAGCAACCAGTAAAATGAGGATTTGCATGGTAGTTTCATTTTTAAGTAGTTTTGTAGGTAGGCTTTAGCTGTTCATAATCCAAGAGAGGACTGTGAGAAAATTTTGATAGAACTGAATATGCTGTGTCAATAGAAAAAATTAACTCAATTTCATAAATGCACTTTGAAAGATAAACACTTCAGCTGGATTTCTTATTGCACAGGATTTAAAGGTTATTTGTATGAAGAAAGTGACAAAAGCTTGTTGCTATACTCTTAAAAAGATACAGACAAGTTATTATGAAACAGAAGGCACTGAATCTATTTTTTAAAGTCTTATTTATTTATATATTTTGGTGAAAGAGAATGCGGAAATGGTTAACCTAACTGTGAGAGTGGAGGAACTGAAAGAAAACTGAAGAGCTGCCTGGAAATATTCACATGAAGATAGTTTGACAGGACAAGGCTGGCATAACAAAGACCTTTTGGATCTTCTTCATCTAATTCCTGTCCAACTTGAGAATGCCCTTGCATCACATGAATGGAATGGACAATTCAATGTTGCTCATTTCCTCTGTTATATCTGTCTTGTTGCCCTGTCCGAATTTTGCTGGTTGTTATGTTTTCAAGTATAAGATTTTTATACAGCTCTTTCTTTTTCTGGAGGGATCCTTTCACAGATAACATGGAATAACAACATAAAGAGGAAGCCTTTAGTCCCTCTGGACAACAGTTTAAAACCAATGAAACTATTGCTGTTCTTTGAACTCCCCGGTCTGTTCATATCTTTTGGTTAACTGCATGACATACTATGATAAAAAATAATGGGATTGTTTTCGCAAAATCTCTACAGGTTTCTTTAAAATGAAATATAATTCAATGCCTTTGTGAGAATTCTTCTCTTTGTCCAGAAAAATAAGGAAGAGGAGCTAACTCTTGATTAAAAGTTTATATATCTTAAAATTCCATAATCAGGTACTGCTTCTTCTGATAGTTTATCAGCAACTAACTCCTCAAGCAACTCCAAAAATGTATTGAGCTCTTCATATTTTTCAACAGTTTTAATAACCATCTGTGACAGGGATAAGAATCTTACACTATATCATATAATTATACCCTTTTCTCTCCCAAGAGACATCATTTCGTCAGCTGAAAAGTAAATTCTGTATGATCTATTGGCTTCTACAGATAAAAGTAGAATGTTCCTTTAAGATCAGTTTAGACACATTCTCAGCTCTCAGGCTGGATGAGGAAACAGTTGAAGACAGTCTGTTCTACAGGGCAACTTGGCCTGGATATGTCAGAGATATGAAATAAGAGGATCTAGCTAGTTCATCAATTTTACCTATCAGTGGCTCAACAGCAAGACTAGCAGCTGTAGGGAACGCTGAACCAGCGGACTGTTCAGCCAAAAGGATAAACAAATTGGGATCAGCTAGACATGTCATGAGAATCTACAAGCAAGAATAAAACCAAGGAGGTAAGCAGTTTCACATTTCCTGGGAGTATAATCAAGGTAAAAGCCGAGAAAATATTTTAGAAGATGCTGGGGAACAGAAAGTTTAACTTGTAATCAAGAGCAAGAAAACAGATCTCAATGTATGTGTCTTGAAGTGCATCTCAATCTACAATACAAACTATACGAGAAAGAGACAGACAAGAACCTTCACTGTGGTTCCAGCCATCAAATCTTCATTTCTGCACAAATCTGAATTAACCCTGGAAAGTTTTCTGATCACATTTTCCACTAATAGAAAGCTCCAGAACCCATCAGTGTAACAACAGATGATTGTCCGCAGGTCACATGGAAAATCTGTCAAGATGTGCTTTCCCCCATAGCCAAACCATCCAACAAGCTGCAGTGAGTTTTCTGAAACATCTATTTTTACGATGCAACATAATTTACAGCAAGCGCATACTCTGAAAAACTGTGTTTGTAAACTAACTGCTTTCTTCAGTGTTCTTCTCCGTTCATTGCATTTTTAAGTGGGATTGAAGATAACTAAAACGAGACTCAACATGCTATAGATTCAAATAGCCTCAAAGGTTTGATAGTTTAGATTTACATTGTGTGGTAGAGGGCAGAAGATAAACAAATTTCCGAGGTGGCAAAAAGGGTAATAAAGAAAGATTGGCCATGACATCAAAATAAGACAGACCCTGCTCATAGTCCTGCCTATTCAGTGACAGGATTTTGTTTAGATGTAACAGACTTTATTCACAAGAAAAATAAATACAGTTGAGGTAGACTAGATACCACAACCCTTTGTCCTGCTTCCAAGAATCTGGTACCAGGATGTGCCAGTGATTCTAATCTGAAATGCATTAATCCCCCAAAGGGATGTCAATGCTTTTAAACATTAACTATCATAAGCAAGACAAGGTACCTACAACACAAAAGATACTAGTTTTCTAAATTTCTGATTTCCACATGTAACATTATGGCTAAAGCTGTTCAAAAACATTTCTGAAAAATAGTGAATTCACTAGAAAAAAATACTTTTGAAGCACTTAGAGCTACTTACATGTTACAAGATGAATTTTCTACATAGACAAATAAGTGTGATGGAGGAATATCAGAAAAGTTCTGATACTTAAACATTCAGTGAGACAGTAAGAAATACTTTAATGTTGTCAAAGGTTACATGGCAATACTACTGCTTGCACTAGACTGTGTTTAAAGAAATAGAACCTTCTAGAAGCCGCAAAGACTATTTAAATACTTTTTTATTCTCCCTTCTAACACCACAGAAAAAAAATATCTGTAGGTCTTGTGTCTCGAAAAAAGGTCCCTAAATGAACCTTCATACAAATCTCACCACCTGAGATGTTGAGTAATGACAGGCAACAAAAAAAATTATGTAACTTCTGAAATCTGAACTTCAAGGCCTAGTACAACATTGAAAAAATCAGTAACTTCTTTCTCAGTTTAGGATATTCAAAACTGGAAATGTAGCTCGAAAATATTAGATTAAGACATTTTACAAATTTATGAGCTGAAAACAGCCATTGGAATAAGAATCATCCTCCACTATTGCTACAGCAGAAGGTCTTGCATCATATTACCAACATCCCCCCTAATGAGCACTTAACAGTGCAACCTCGTCACGGGTTACCTAGGCAAACTCTAGTTTAGAGTACAATTAAATGAAAGTGCATGTGATTAGCAGACAGAATCATAGGTTTTATTCAGACCTGAGCAAGGCTATGTCCCTGGAGCTCTGTATTCCCAGTCATGAACAACCACCAGGGTGTAGTTAACAATTCCAGTGGTGGTGTCTAGTTTGACAGGGTCACAGTCCAGGAATGCTCCAGGGCTGGGTATATAATTAGTACCATGAGCCAAACAGTATTTTTATAAAATCTGTATGTCTCACCACAGGGTGCTTATGTTAGGAGAAGCCTTGGTTGTTCCTACATGAAAAACTAATTTCTTATCAGTATAACCTCTGAACAGAGTCCTATATCAGCACACATATACCTACTAGAAACAGCTTTACTCTGGATGTTGTGATTGCAAAGCATCTATTTCCTGATAATGCACTCTGCTGTTTTCAACAGATTTTCAAAATCTTACTTATTTAAATGCACTCATGTAACTATCTAAATACCCATGGTCTAGGAGTCCTAGGATTTTGTTCTTAGACATGTCCTGCTATTTTTTTTTAAGATTAAACATGAAAACTTTGCTGTTTCTCCCAACACTCAAAAATACAGTAGAAAAATTAGAAAAATGAACTCCATTTATATCAAAGAAATATGGTATGTAGTTACTGAGAACTTACTAGACCCTATGGAAGTGCTGCACAAACAGCTGTCCCTCAAATTTGCAGAACAAACAGCCTTAAGCAACTAAAGGTTATACAAATCTCTACACACCTCGTGCCTTGCCTAAAGTTATCACATCTATTCCCTGATGTCTGTGATCCAGGGACTGCGTGTGACAAAGCCATCTTTTTCATCACATTTTTTGGAACACAAACAGGCTTAGTTATTATTGCTATCTTATTCTGATCTGACAAAGCCTAAGCCAAGGTTTGTATGCCTACTGAGTTACAGAAGTCCTCAAAGACCACAGTGTACCAACTTACATGGCTCCCGTTCTAAATTCAAGCCTTCCAGCTTATTCCTAGCAATGCATTTCAGACTTCCAAAACTCGCTCCATCATTGTCGCATAACTTCTTGTACTAGTAACATTAATTATTCTCAAGTCTCTGCAACAGTTTTGCTCACCACTACCTGTCACAGCTCTCAAGAGGCTGTTTGATGTCCTGAATATTTGAATTACACCCTAAGGCCAGGGTGCTGTTTCAACATGTTTGTTGGATATGGAATGGAGGTCTTGCACTTTAACAACATAAATCAATGGGGCATTTCAGAAATGTAACATGAAAGATTTATTATCCAGTTTTCAGGTTCACATATATTGCTTCCTAACAGTAGTTTAATAGCGGCATGTAAAATTCAGGTTTTGGAAATAATTCATTATATTCTGAAAGGATTTTGGTTTGCTTTCCAGAGTAACTAAAATATTAAGCTCGACTTTATGCTGAAGTCTGAATACTCCTCCTCTGCTCTGAAATCCTGCTTGCTTCCCATTTTTAGACTTTTCCTTACATACTAATTCGCCTGTGCTCAATGAGTGCTTTCAGCACAGAGCTCACAGAAAGCTGTCACCTATAACATGGTTGACAAACCACTGGGACCAACAGCATCCACAATGAACTGACATCCAAGATCCTACTTGTGATAATAGCTGTTGATGTCTCTCAACAAGGGTTTCTTAGTGGCCAGCATTATTCGCTTCTATTCAGACAGGCTCTCCATCCAAATAAGCAGCTCCCTGTGATCTTTTGCATTAAAAGGGCAAGAGCTATTATTTTCCTATGACTGCCTGAACTGAAAGCAACACAACATGCTAAGACAGAATTGGTAGCAATCATCCAATATACAACCTCACAGCACTCTAATGATCTATCCATCATTCAAAAATCAATTCAAGAGATGTGCCTGCTTTGAAATGAGGTACAAAAGCCATACGTATGAGCTGCATTAAAGTTTTAAGTAAACAGCTAAAAGCACTGAGGTCTACAAAGCACTGCTCATTTATCTTTCTTTTTTCATCAGAGATTAACTTAATCCCACTTACAAACATATCATCTTTAAAAATCACAACCTGTTGCACAGACCTTAGTTTAAAACTCAAGCATAAAATAGTGTCTCTTTTCACAGCCTTGAAGGTTTCCTGAACTTCTGGCCAGCCTACTGTGCTGGGCACAATAGGTATTATTCCCTTTCTATTGCAAGAAAAATGGAATTAAGGAAGTAAAAATCTACCCAGGTCAAAGCACTAGAGTATAATGAAATACAGAATTTCAGAGATTTATACTCTCAAGCAGCATTTGGGGATAGAGAACATACAGAGAATAAAACAAAGTCTGAAGCACTGGGTGCTTTTTAAGTGAATGCTGACCAGGGACTGCAGCCTAAACAGCAATGAACAAAACTTATCACTGGAAACCAATCTTCAATACATATCTACACTTTCAAAAGACGTTAGCGTTTAGTTTCTCTGACAGTGCTACACTGCTATTATGGTCATAAGAAGATGCTGCAACTAAGCTAGTTTATGTCACTGTTTTTCAGGTACACACAAAACTTAGGGCCAATACATAAACAGCCAAAACATATATTATCACACTTTTCTGTATGCTGTTGCTTTTAGCCAGCAACGTATAATTTCTGTCTGGAAAAGATACTGGTTATGGCGTGTTCAGCACTCCTCTCCAACAAAACTCTTCCCTATAAATCTGTGTTCCAGTATGTGACTAGTGAAAACACTTCATTACAATACCTCATACTACCAATATTTTACAGTAATGCATTCTCATGTCAGAAATACGGAAGATGTGCAACTTGAGCTCATCAAAGAGAATCCATCAATACAGCATCTAGGTTAAAAATCCAATTTATTTTGTGCATCTACTGAACACTGATGGAAAAAAGGTTCAGCTGTGTGAATAAGCCATTTATTTTGTTGTCCATAAGAAAACAGAGCAGCACTTAAGCATAATCAAAAACTATGCATTCATTTGCTTGGACATCGAATGAACTTTCTGTCCACTGATAAAAACTGAAGATTCTCACTAGTTCTGCTTCCTCTGTGAGTCTAGAGAAGTATACGCTAGCATAACCAAGCTACAAGATGCACAAATTGGTTGCTGAAATGTATTTCACATTTTCACAGATATTAATCTAGTGCGAATCCCTCTGTTTTCAGGATAAAATGAGGACTTGTGCTCTACATTATGAAAACGGCCCCCTGTAACTTAGGGTCCAAGTGGATTTTATCACAAGCACACAATGTTGCCAACATGAATGTAGCAAAGAATTCACCTTGGATTCAAAACTAATCAACTAAGAATTTTTCTATGCAGGCCAAGTTTTTCTTCATCAACACCACCATCGTGGAGCTGGGAGAGCAGATCAGAACCCTACAAACCACCGGGGACTCCCTGGCAAGGGTAACTCCATTCGATCTGACACACACTTCACTGAAGCTCTTGTCACTACAGTGCTTTGCTGTGCCAGCCGGGACCCACACACTTTCATAAGTCTGAATCTCCTGTCAGTGTGTATAGGAAGCAGTCTCCAGGGGGTTTATGCTTGTTTAATTCTGTTGGGATTACGTCTGTTTTTGTCATTGCAATGTTTGAATAAAACAGAATACAATGATGCCACACATGTATCCACATTTGCCTCATTTCACAGTTTCTGAGCTGACCGTAGCTTCTCCTCTCTTAAAACTGAGCCTTAACTGACCAATATCTTTCAATGAGAATTCCATGTGTTACAGAAAGAAGGAAACTGGAATTACGAGGACAAATCCCCAGATGCCAGGACAATATGGTCCACAGCCATATCAGATAAGTACTATAAAAAACAAAACAAACCACCACAAAAAAAACCATCTGCTACTTTCAGGAAAGCCTGTGATGAAGCAAGCAATATTCCAGGGAATATCCCACATGGGAAATAGCAGAGTTCTCGCTCATCTGAGACAGTCTCTCCATTGAAATAAACACAGTTGAGTGTTCATCAGGCTCACCAGAGCCTGGGGTTTTGGCAGCCAGAAAAGTGCTCTTGTATTTCTATTTCATCTTGTTAAGTGGCACCTTAAAACAGATAGAACAATAGGATTAATGATTATTTTACTTAGCTACCTGAGGGCAGTACACACAACAGAAATCTTCTCAATAACAGGAAAAGCTCAGTAGCGTATTTGAAGGCAGCCTGGGTTTGAGGCATACTGGATAAGATGACCAGGAAATTTACATCTGAAGTAAGATGTAAATAAATGCCAAGGATTTTACTCCCCAGTGGTTATTTTGAGTAAATCAGTTCCACTCAGCAGATAGAATTTCACAACTCCAAAAAGCCACCGTGATTTATAGTAACCCCTTAAATGAACATTGTGGCACTAGTTTTTTCCTTTATTGGTTAATTTGATAGTTTTCAGTAACACTTTAATATAAATTAAATCTTAAAAAATCAGACTTCAGATCAAAGACTCCAGAAAAAAGTTTTCTTCAGGGATGAGTGTTTTACATCACTTACAGTAGATGTGCGTCATCTTGTCCCTATATCCTATGCTTACTCTGAATCCAGGTCACATTGGAAATTACTGTAATGTCTTCCTTTTCAACTGTGCTATCATTGTATATTTTACAGTTTTAATTGTCTTTAGTGACTGATTTACCATAGCTTTATACTGCAGTAACATATCAGTGCACCTATCAAAGCAAGACTGCAGCTGCTGGCAGATATTTTCCCAGAACTCAAGTACCACCTCTTGGGAGTAACAAAACCAAATAAAAGATTGAAACCGGCAAAGGGAAAACTTACCATGGATACTGTGCTGGTCCCTGCTTGTGGGAGTAGTAAGCAAGTCAGATATATGCATATACCCTGCTGAAGCAAGATTTACTCACTGAAGTAATTCTGAAATGCATCATCTGCTGGAGATTATGAACAGTTACACAGTTTGCTGCCTAAAATTCCTTGGGTTTTCCCCCAACATTTACGCTGTTCCAGTATTTTTTCCTTTTAGCAGCTAACAAACACCTAGTTTTCATTACATCTAACATTAATGAAGGGATTTTCCTTTTTCCTCAGCTAGAGCCCTGAAACATGCATTACTTCTATGTTGGCTTGGTAAAACAAGGGGTGTTAATGTACTGTGCCCTCCAACTTTTCACATGCTCCAGACCAGTGCTTCCCCTCCAAAAAACAACCTGTTGTGTATTCCATTCTAGTTAGGGAAACTTGCATTTCACCACTGAATAAACAATTTCCATGATACCTACAATCTTCCTTACAAATAAACTAATTCTACACCTGCATTCTCATGGTATTTTGACCAGATTAGCAATAACATTGACTACTCTTTTGTTCTCCATTGAAGTAGAATAAATAGGATCCAAGTTATGAAACTTGCAGAGAGGACCTTGGGATTCTCACCTCTCCTGCACTTCATGGTTAAATGTTCCAGTAGTAGCTGACAGCAGCGAAACCATGGCGTCCAGTAAGCATTTTGTAATTTCACAAATTTATATTTTACTTTTTCCAAGGGACTACTACCCATGCACACAGATCAACAACTTCATTTATGCTTCCTTCACAGTCCACATGACATAAAGTTTAGAAAAAGCATTTGTTTCTTTTTATTTTAAAAGTGCTTTTTAGTACACACACCATGTTACCCAATATCAATCCATTTAATTTTAAACTACTTATTTTTTTATTTAGACTTTGACTTCCCAATCTTTGGACCACACACTTTTCTAAATTTATAGGACTCACCAGTGGGCTACAAATCAGCAATAGGCAAAATTTTCCCTTTCCTTACTCTGAAATTTACTGTTCTGTCTCCAGGAATTCTTGAAACGTTGCATGACAAATGGCTCATGACTTAAGGATATTTCAGCACACCACAAGGATTGAAGCTGAAGGTTTTAAACATTGCTGAACCAGCCCATGGCTGCATTAAAGATTTAGCAATTCAGAGCTGTAAACTACAGTTTATGCATTTCTCAGTCGTAAGTTAAGTACTGATGCCTGAGCTCCGGAGTAAAACGCTAATGTTAATAATTTTCATTTTATAGTCTGAACTGTTTTGTTGCTTACATGTAAAATTACAATCAAATCCATTTCAGAAAGGTCAAATAAACAGAGCAAGATGGGGCTGAACATTCTGCATTTTAAGATGAGTTTGAAAAATCAGCTTATTTCTAGTGAAGCTGAAGTCATTTCAACCTCTCAAAAGGAGTGCATTTCGCTTTGCTTCAAGACTAATCATTCATTTTCCATTTGTGCAAACCTCAAAATATAGAGAGATTTAAGTAGAATGAGCACTCCTGGCACTGTGATCCTGCTAGCTAGCTACAAATTACTTTGTTACAGAAAATACACACCTGGTTTGGGAGAGTTATGCACCAATTTTGCTACCCGCTTATTGCAAGTGGTTAAAAAAACTAAACCTCTGTGCAAAGCTACCTCCAGTCCCACTCAGCTGGCTTTTTAAAAGTATTAACACAGCCACTATTCCAGAATCTGTGATAAGACAAACCTACAAATGCTCCATGCCAAGCACAGATGTTGCTGGTAAATGTTTCCCACTCCTACTTCACAATAGCAGTGTTGTGCATAGGTCTACAGTACAGACAGAAGGCTGGAAGATAACCATGCAAAGGAAGGATGTATTTTGATTATGGCATGAAAAACACAACTCACTTCCCTTTTCTGCCAGAATTCTCTGGACAACTCATTTAGTATCTTAGTATTTCAGACCACACATATCTTAAAGCCCATTGGGTATTAGATGCATACTGTGAAGACTCATAAAACAGCATTTGAGAACCTAGTTTTTATGGTGATGAGTTTAGAGAAGTACTATATTCACATATATTGCTGTTTGCCACTGTTAACATTCTCAAGTTCTAGAAAGAAATGACATACATACAATAATGTCCTATCTTCCAGTGTTATCAGATTTAAGAGATGACAGATGTTACGGAGAAACAAGATAGTCAAAGATCGGTGGATTATTTTCCTTTAGATGTATCTTTACAATCTTGTGTGATTTATAAGGCAGAGGAGAGTCATCAGGTTTTCCAACAGGATGTGAAACAAGTAGGAAGTAAATTAATGCAAATCTTTGTGGATATAATAAACCTGAGGAAGTCAAATCTTTACTGAATTCAAAATGGTCAAACAGAATCAAATTGCAATCCAATTCACGTAAGAGACACAAGACTTCTAAAATTCCCTCTATGAAAATGATTTATAGAAGACTTACACTTAACATTCAAGTCCATAAAATTACAAACTCTGCTTATAGAGTGCTAAGATCGAAGATTCACTCTCAAAACATTTCTTTTAAAGCAAATTTATACCAAAGAGTGAACTTTACAAATACAAAATAATCTATTAATTTCATCACCAACATGCTATTAGACTAACCAAACATCCACACCTAGCAAAAAGAGAGAGGAATAAAACAGAATCTGCCCACACCAGAAGAGCAATGACAACGTCAATTCCCTTGTAATTATGCTACTAAAGCAAACAGGCAACATTTTCTCTGAATCCATAACTATTATCACAAAATGCACCTCATTGTACCTATATGTGTTTGTTTATACCAGGTGAATGAAAAGGCTTCCACCGATTCCAAACGGCAGTGGAGCATGCATGAAATGGAAGTATACTGAAACTCAGGAAAAATGGGCACATATCACAAAAGGTTACTGCCTTTTAGATGCACAATAAACATTCCAAATGTAATTACTGACAGTCAATTGTGACACCATTTTGTGTCACCTGGATTATCAGAAAGATAAAGCAGAAAAAAAAAATCTGCTTTAAATGAGAAAAAATATTTACTACTTTGTTGCTTTTACTTTTATTCCCAGTAGGGGGAAAAAAAACAAAAAAAAACATCATACGGCTGAACTATCTGCTCCCTTTCTTATATATAGGAATATAGAGTTACATGAAACTAAAAGTGTTTTACATATGCACACACAAAAGCATTTGTCTTGTGCATTTACATGGTAAGCGTTTGTAGGAATAGAAAATGAAATGGTTATTTCAAAGATTGTACCCACTTCAAAATGTTCAAAGTTGATACATATCAGTTCAGCAAATCAGTGAGAAAACATGCAACATGAGCATGTATATGAAAGCATATATACTACCACACCTGCAAAAAAGGATGCTGGAGCAAAACAGTGAAAGTCAGTCTATGACTGAAGAATTTGTGGCAGTATCTAAGCAGATATGATGTTTAAGTGTCTCTCTGAAATCTCATTTGTACGTAGAATTACTGTAAAAGTGTCATAACTGGTATATGCATAGTTGTGGCTACATGTTTGCCTTTGGAAATGAGAAATTCAAGTTGTACCAAAGAAAACAGTTTGTTAGGTCTTTGACCTTTTAAGGTCAAAGGTAATATCAAAAGGCATTATGACATTGAACGCATAACATTCATAATCTGAAAGTCTCAAAGTCTCCATCACATGTGGAAGGACACACTCCAACATATATCAACCCACTCATACAAAACTGCCCACCATGTTTTTGTTTAAATCTGAGCCACTTTTGATACGCTACCTTTCTTGTAGTCACAGCTGTCTCAGCAAAAGGCAGCTAAAACCTCCCCTCACAGATACCTTAACTGACAGACAGCTGGACACATCCCCCCATTCCCCATGTACAGCGTATCCCGTGCAAACATAGCCCTTCTTTGGGCCACAAATTCATCTCAAGATACAAAAGTCGGCATGAGAAGAGAAAAAAAACAACTTGAAAATTTATGAAAAGTGAAATAGTGCAGCATAAGCCAGGAAGCACCCAGAAAAATACACCAGAAAAATCAGTGATAAAAATGGAGCCAAGACAGAAGCTACTCAGAATTAAGCACAGCAGAGAGAATTGCCCATTATTTTATGCCAGCCATGAGAGACAGTGTAAAATCATAAGGCTCAGTGTGACAAAACATAAGCTCAACCTGCAGTAGGAATTAAACATGCAAGAAATCCAAACTGATCAACTGTAAAATGGAGATAATTTGCTATTTAGAAAACTATAATACTAGAGTGCAATTACATATATATGAAGATTAACATTTGTTTAAACTCTGCCAATCTGCCAGGGAAAACAGCTTCAACTGAACAACGGAGGAACAACATGGGGAAAATTAAAAAAAAAAAATTTAAAACTTGGCAGCAAAATGCAAATTTTTAGTCTTGTAAAGCAGCAAACTAGTGTTTCATAACACTACACAGTCCTAAAATGTCTGTAGGAGAAACCATTTATCATGAATAGTTGGACAATTTTGAAAGTCCTGCATTTTTCGTTGCCTGGATACTTTTAAGAGGTTGTCATAAATCATACATTTTCATTTACGTTTTATAATTAACAAATTAACTTTCTCAGTCTGGAAACGTTATCAATGTATAGACAGAAAAGTAGTCTGACCCTCCTATTTGAAAGGGACATTATCTACAAAGCAATCTTTAAGTTCTAACCTTGCTTCAGTGGTTATTATTGGTCACTACAAGCAATGGAACTGTTGAAGCACCAGACAATACAGGCTTCATGTCTCCACAGAACGACAGGCAGCTGCAGTGGCTGCGTGGGGCTGTCACACTGAGAGAATCTTGCAGTGAAGAAATCAGGTCTAGGATAATAGGGTAAAAGGGCAGCTATAAATTTAGTTCTGTCCAGAAACAAGAAATATAGGACAGATACAAGATAGAAAAACAGGCCTGAATACTAATGAAAATGTGGTAATGGAATAAGACCAGACAGGAAGGCCAGTAAAAATAGCTCTCATCGTTATCTTCTGAAGATAGTTTCAGACCGAACCACAAAAACCATTGAATAAAAATTCAGAAGCTTTTCTGACTGAAAAAAAAAACAAAAAGAGGCAAGATAACAACAACACTAATGAATAACAAAATTACTATTAACGCAGGAATCAAGAATCACAGAAAGCTCAGCAGCATCACACACCTCTGCAAAATTTCTATCACCAATGGTCTCTTTAATTCATTCACTTGAGGCAGTTATGCAAAAAGCCTAAGAGATAGAATAAAACATTATAAAATTCAAGGAACTCTTAGTAGCAGCTCATTTTGCATTATCTTGATCGTAACACGCTGGGAAAGCAGCCCATTAATACTCTGCAAATAGGACTGGGTGCTGTTTTATTACAGGATGGTGTTCTAATTGTCCTTGCTGCTAGAGCAATCATTCATATTGGAAAGCACTTAGCCCAAGACTAAATAAGAGGCAGTTGCTCTACCAAGAGCTGTGAAAGGTTTCTTTAATATGTTTCTTTCGAACAAAGTACTTTAAGGAGCTAATGTGAAGCAGATGTTTCTGAATTACCCCAGAGAATACAAAAAGACCTATTTCATCATTATATGGAATGAGATATTACCCAAGGCAAATGCTGGTAATAAAGTTTTCCCACAGGATTCCTGTTGATATTAGGGATATTATCTTACCCTAAATATAACAAGAACTTAATTTTCATAAATGAAGCAAGTACACAAATTTGCTGGAAGGTAATAGCAAAGACATTAAAGCACCTTTGAAAAACTAACAGGTTTCCTACATAGTTTGCAGGTTGAAATGGTTTCTGTAACTTCTTTGAACAATTTCCTCAACTCTAACAATTCTAACACTTGAAAAGACATTTTGCTTTTTTAATGCCTAAGAAAAGAGGACTGTTGTGATCCTAGTTATTCCAAAGGAAGTCCCACAAATGCCACATCCTATTCCATATATTTCTCAGGACTCCTAACGTTACTGTGCTACGATTACGTCTGGTCAACTAGCCAAAAAATCCAAATGTTATTTTTGAGGCTGGATTCTCTAGGAAATCTAATAAAAAGTCCTGGTCTGGAGAGGCTGATGTGAAAGGAATAAGGAATTTTAAGTCAGTAGGGGTTTGGGGCAGTTCTACATGAGCACTTCGAAGGATGCTACTTTTTTTTTAAAACAGGGGAGTTTCAGGTGAGGAAAACTCCAAGCCAGTCAGTTTCTCCATAAAAGCTCCACATTAATTTGAAAATTCTGCATAGAAGAAACTGATCCTTCCTTCCTGCCTGGGTAACCAAAGGAGCCTGGCCATGCCCTTCCCTCACCCGCTCACTTGCACAGAAGTATGCTGAGGAGGATGGGCAGCTCATGGGCAGACACTTATACTCAGAAGACATTACAATCACAGCAGCTCAAGTGCTGTTCAGACATAAGCGGGTCAGATTGAGAACTGGGATATCATGACTGGTAACAGGCAGACAATTTCCTCACACTTCTTTCTGTCTATGTTCTGTACGTCTAATGCAGGAGAAAACCAGACCTTTAAAAAAACCAATCCTTTGGAAAGGACAAGGCATAGCAAAGAATGAATATATATTGTCCATATAAATCAGCTTTAACAGGTTTTATTTTATACTCAAAAATGTGTAAACACATGACAGCAACTTTTTGCAGTGTAACAGAGGGCACCACTTCCCACAAAGCTGAGATTTGACGCTTGTGTTGCAGATCCAACATCAGGAAGTCGATTTGGACCAGACAGCTCTAGTATGGACAGCTCTAGGCTCATGTAAACTAGACATTGCAATCCACTTAAACTGTTGTTTAGAAAATAAATAAGACTGCAATCTGCAAGTCTACCACAGAACCCCAGAGCATAATATCCCTCAATTTGTATTCAGGAGCATTTGTAAAGGAGACATACACACAGTGCTGATTTTTTACTTTTCCAGTTATTCACAAATATAACTTGATAATATTAATTGTGGTTTCTGATCCTTAAAACTATCAAAGTCAGTGGAAGCATTTTGAATCCACAAAATGTTTTCTGGGGGATCTAAAACACACAAAACCTTTATAGAAGAACTAGAATAGAAAGCCTTTTTCCTCCATTTAAAAAAACCTAACAAAACAGTTATTGCTAATACGCCTTAAATACTTAAATGTTCTATGTCCATAAGATACAAAAAAGCATCAGCTAGTATATGGTAATGAGAGCATGGAAGAAAAGCACACTATTTTCAGGTAACTATTTATGCTGCAATGTTCTGTTACATGATTTTAGGGATATTAATGCAGCGTAGAAGAATGATTGCTGCTCTGTTGCTGCAGGAAAGTTTGTATGAAGAGCACAGCTTTGTTTTTATTGTTCTCTTATTTGAAACAAAAAACTCCACTTTTTTATTTGAGACACTTTTCAGCTGAAAATACAAAAACCAAAATGACACTTCGATTTTGAGATTAACAGCTACATATTATTGAAAAGGCATTTCTGACTTTTAATCTGAATATTTCAATGCATTATTTATATTGACCCCAATCACTTGAAAAATCCTCCCTCACTCCCATTGTATCATTTTCCTAAAGGAAAGCAATATTTCATGAAATTACTTTGTACTTCTAATAAAGAGGTATTTCCATATTTAAAATCTGGGGAACAACTACAATCATAACAGAACACGTGGCTTCAAGGATATATCTGCTCTATCAAGAAATTAATGAACAAGTTGGCGTTAGAACTAAATAAGTAAAAAGCTTTTCTTTCAGGATGACAGTGAAGTTTATTACAACATAGTCTACAGTCATTTCTCCTGCATACATGTGTTGCTGTAAAGTCCTGATCCAAAAGGATTTTATGAGGAGCGCTGATTGATTGGGCAGAAATTGTTTAGATTTTTAAACATCATTTACCTATTGCACAGTCTATAAAATACTTACATTTTTATTTGTCCCAGATCTCCTTTTTAAAATGCTATGATCCTTTGAATCACTATTTCTATCATATATAAAGGCTTGAAAAGTACAGACACGAAGACACAAATATACTTTTTTTTATCCCTCCTTGTGAGCTTCTAGAAAAAAAATAATGATCTTCACGGAATCAAGGGTATCTTTTTACTCCAAGTGACTGACTCTCTACATCAAGTCAGTCACTTGATTTTAGCAGTGATCATGAGGTGATATAAATAGAGGCTGTTTGCCTGTATTTCCCCTGAGTAAAGCTGAATGTGGAGCTTCCATGGTCAGGTGAAAAAGTAGAAATGATCATAGATACAGTTGAACAGAAGTTTAATTTTAGAATGTGATTCTTCAAAATCCTCCAAGAATGCACATGCATTGTGATTACCTTGGGAACTGCTGCGCTACCTCACAAACTAACTACAGAACAAGGGCCCACTAAATCAGATTTGGTGCTATGGCACAGTTTTTATTGAAATTACTATTAGTTTAAAAGAGAAAAGTAAATTCCTGGCAGGCAAATCATACTTTGTACATCACTTTCTGGCCTTACATGGTTGAACGTAACAACTTACTGCTACTTACTAGTAACAAAATCAAGCAGTGCCAATGCATTTTTCCACTGTCGGTTTATAATTGGGTTTAGTACAGTTCCCATGCATGACCATGTAGTTACAAAAGCAGAGACACTTAGTGCATTACAAAAGGCTACTTTCAAATAATGATCTCATGGAATAACAGCTCTCAGTCAAGGTGGTGACATCCCACCCAAGCAGCATTTTAAGGACCAGGAAAATATTATATCAAGTGTCAACAAGCATGAGAAAGCAAGAATAAAGGCATCTACTTGCAACTGTTTCAGAAGAAGAAAACAAGAGTCATAAAGAGAGAGAAATTCATAGATTTCTGCTTCAGAAAAACCTTTCTTGATAGGTTCACACTGTTTTTCTGCTCTTGCTGCTATAAACAACAATGTCATGTTCAGAACTACTAATCCCACATACACACGGGTCAGGGTCTGATCCCCCACATATTATGGACTTCTGCCTTATTAAAACAGCAAAGAACTACAGCCCCCAGGATGGGGGTTCTGCCAGAAGTCAGAAGCCGGAAGTCGTACAGACGCGGCAAGGTATAAAAACTCAAAAGAAAACAAAAACTCCCTCTTTTCGCTGTGTTGTCCAGAGAGAAAGTTCACTGCCGCCAAGCCTCCACCTCCCCCCCGCCGGGCCTTGCGGCCGAGGGAGGAAGGAGGTGGGGGAAAGCAGCTGAACTGAGCTGCCGGCGCAGGAGCCAGACGCAGCGCCCCCCCCCCATCCCATGCCACCACTGGCCACTGCTAGAACTGCGCCAAGTCAAAATGCCAAAAGGTTCGAAGCCAGGGAGAGGAGGGGAAGCTACCACCTCCTGCCACTTAACGAAACTACGGTAAAAAACCGTCAAGAAGCCGCGCCGCCGCTGAGCCCCGAGGCCCGCGAGCTGCCGCCATGGGAGTGGCGCCAAGCCAAGCTGCTGCTGCTGCCCCGCGTCACTGGCGCCGCTCCAAGCTGAAAGCTCTGCGCCTAAACCAAAAGAAACTACAGCAAGAAGCTGCCGCTGGTGTTGCCCCAAGCCAGGGGTGCCACACCAAAGAAACCTGCTGCTCCAAGGGGGGAGCACTGCACTGAAGAAGCCACATGCCACCAAGTCACGAGCCACGTGCCACTGCCAAAAAAAAATCACAGCAAAAAGCCGCCATCATCATCGCCATCAGAGAGAGACTCCGATCGCGTCGAAAAGCTGGCAAGTCGCCATCATCAGAACTGCCCGAGTCTGCCGGCCGAGCGTAATCGATCCGGCCCCCACGAGGACCATCGCCACTCACCGGAAAAGGGTAGAAACCGACATATACACACACACACACACACCACACCACACCAGGTTGACTAAGGGAGAGTGAGTGGGTGGGCATGGTGTCCTTTGATATTGTAGTATTTCCATAGAGTAAATACAGTTTTATGTGAATATATCTGGTAATAAATTCGTTAAATACTCATCAGTCTCCGTAATTGGCTACGAGCTTGGTGGGGGGGAAGTATCTTGCTCTGCCCTCGATCCCCCTTCCCTTCGGGAGGTAGGTCGGACGCTTGCGCCCCAACCGCGACAACACGCTACTGTACAGTTTCTTCCAAATTCAACCTAAGGATTTCCCACAACCGCAGGTCAGACAGTAGCTAACTGACAACACTTCATTAGGCAGTATGCGGTAAAATGAAAGATTTATACAGAAAAATATTCAGCTACTAAATATTAGACAAGAAGCTGAACTCATCTTGAGTATCAGCTGAAATCGTATTTCTGTCTTACACTAAATCTGCTGGAAAGAGACATCTTTAAAAGTATACTTACACTGATAACCCAACATATACAGGAAAAACAATGATGAAGAGAGATCACACCTTTCCATCCCACAGGTTCCTAAGCTGCTTTCTACAAAACAAACACAGCACTTCACTGAAATGTATTTTCCTGTCTGGAACCTGCACAGTGTAGAACAGCGGAGGAGCAAAAGGAAACTCTAGCAGGGGACATATGGGGCCTGTGTTTATGCACAGCAGGATCCTTTGGACTAAGAGGTTTGTAGCAAAAAAACACTGAAAAAAGGCTGTTCACCCTTTTTCTTTTTACAGCCTTTCCTTATCACCTACAGATTAGTTTTTCATGTGCAAAGTTATCACTAAAGAAGGACTTCTAGAACTTTTTTCAGCAACTGTTTTGCCAGGCCACCTTTGTCTGCTGTCCTTGGCTACACTTGATCTCTCCCAATTTCTCTCTCAGGATCCAGATGGCCAGGGGGACCATTTGTTCCGATTCCGTGACATTCTCGTCTCTCTGCTGTTAGCAGCAGCCCGCTCCTTGGGCTGAACCTGTCAAGTGCTGACATCAGGGGGCTTACCAGACATCTGCTTAAATTAAGAGCCCAAAATTCCTGCTGATTAATTACCTTTTTCTGTGAATAAACAGGAGTACCATGAGTTAATTAAGGGACATGTTCAATTAATCTAATCGATGTCAGGTGCACTACTTCACATTCGATGCAGGGGAATAGAAACGCTTCACTTCTTTAGGACACATGCAGAGCTACACGCAGCGCATAGGTACAAACAGACCAGGGTTTTATCTGTGGAGCCACTGACATAAACACTGGGCACAAACTCTACACACTCTTGCAAACCACAAAAATAAACAGTGGATATACTAAATTTATCCTATTACAGATTCAAAAACTTCTTTTCAAATGAATGACTCAGTTTTAAAGCCTTTACAAGCAGAAAGAATCCACCAGACATGAACATTCTTACTGCCTTCCTGCTTAACATTTCTAAAGATCTTTTTCTTTTTTAATATGCATAACTTGGAAACTGAAACTAGTGAATTCTATGTATTAGCTTTGAAGAATTAATACAGTAATGACAACAGAGTCGCTGTGTTCTATGAATATTCATGGCCCGAACTATTAGGAAAAGTAACTTTCAGTGTATTCTAGGTCTTCAGCACACCCTGAAGAAGCTCCTATTGTCATCTGAGTGTACTGTAGCTGACGAGATGGCAGGGGTCTCCCTGACAAGCACACCCTCCAATTGCACATATTGCTCGAGTGAGTCATATAAAGACAAAGCTTCAGTTCTACAAGTTCTTCTACTGCTCCCTTTGCACAGTTCATTTGCTGCCCAGGCTTTCCTTCCAGCATTAATATTAATAAATGATACAAAAACCACCCCCAAAATAAGTCTTGGATATAATAATTTTATCCTATTCTAAATTAAGGAGTGTCATAACTATTTAGGCAAGATCACCCCCTTCCATTCTGAGCAATAGACTTTTTGTTAAAATGGGCATCAAATCTACAGTGTTTCTGCAGAAAGCTAACCATCTGAAAATATTTCAGATTGCCATGAGACATATCAGAAAACATCAGAAATATAATATGAACTGAGTATCGAGAGACTCGTGTCACTCGTGTCAATAAAATAATATCTATTTTTAAAGCTGGTCTACTTTTTTGTACAAGACTCGGGGCTGGAAGCTGATACAGCTGTTGACAGCTAGAAGAGCTATAAATGTCAGAGCAAAGAAGTCAGTTTTCTAAATAAAAGTTGAATTTTAAGAGCTAGGACAGGACAGCTTATAAAATATATATGCAAGTTTCAGAAGAGGGCACTGTCCATTGTCTCAGGATCATTAGGCTAGATTACAGGAGTACAGAGCATCATTTCTACAAGTCTGATGTTGTAAAACAAGGTATCGCTGTCAAGACTGCTGTCAAAAAGACTAACAGAAATAATAACTCAATATGAATAGAAAGAAAATGAGATAAATGAATAAGAAAAAGGGCATAAACTAGAAACTTCTCTCTGGAATGCCATAGATTTCACATGCCTGTAGTCACAAAGGTTTTCAGAGTAGAACATGGCAGCATATCTACTATGGTCTTGTGCGCTATTTAACACAGAGGCTGCTACTGCAATGCTTTACATGGAGTTTCTTGGCTGCAGCTGGAGATGATGCTTTGTGAAAACATTTCCAAGCTATTGGGCTGCTAATCTAGGTTTTTTTCTAGGTCTCACTGAAGGAGCCCTGATAAAACCCCACATTTATATCTGGCTCAGTCAGGTCTGGACAGTTTGTGATGACTACAGCCTTCCTTTCAAACAAGATTTTTATCTCTGGGATCTTCTCTCAGAGTTACTGAACTGACTCCTTGGAGGCAGCAATCACACTTTGCAGGAGGCTGTGCACAGCAGAAGAGATAAATGTGTCATTTAAAGCTCAGGCCAAAACCTAGAAATTCTGTTGTACATGACAAGGTTCCCTGTCATAGGCTCTTACCTATTCATTAAGAACATCCAGACACAGACATAGACCATTCCAAACAGGAGGAAATCTAGAAATCCAAAATAAAAAGTTTAGAAGTCCATTTTCAATAAGAAATTTAAGACCAAAACGAGAATCATACAGAATTCTCAGAGAAGCAAAATTAATCAGTAAGATTGGATAATATGGATTATTTACCATCCTGAAAATTATAAAATAGTTTGGAGGCTTTTCATTCTGGTAAACATTTTTGTCTTGCACTTCTGGTCATGAAAAAATGGCTTAAAGAAGCCATGTTTCCAGAAAGTTTACATCTATTTCTCTCCATGTATTTTGCACATTATAGCAGCTTATGACAAAATTTACTCACATTGTCATTTACTGTTTATTACAGAAGAAACTAAAGCACACCACAGTATTGTCTCTTCCACAGCTCATAGCAAGTTTTGAACCATCCTTGTGAAATCTGAAGTGTCAATATAAAGATGCCTAAAAGCATTAAGTAACATCATTACACTCCCTTAATCAGCCACAAAGAATTTGCTGTTCTTATAATTATACACAGCCTGTTTTAAGTACTAATACTATATATAAGATCTTTTGAAACAGCTGCTAAAGACATTTAAAGTCCGTCTCTCACTCCTACTGCTCTTCACATCTTGCAAATGACCAGCTCTAGGTCTATGTTTCTAACACATATGTATGGACAAATAACTACTCTTTCTGTGCAACATGAACTGTGACTTCATGTCATACACCTGAAAGACTCCAAGAACATTTACTGCCTCCTCTTGAAAAGAAATTGTATCCCTCAGTCTTCAGTTTCCCTACACTGTAAGACAGATGCCTGTCTCTTCCTTCACTGTTTTTATTCGACTTCTCTCCAACTACAAACAGCCCTCCTTCTAGAAGCCTCCCTTCTGTGTTAGCTTCCCATTGCTGCTACTCCTCCAGTCTTTCCAATTATGTATCAGCCTCCTCTCCCCCAGAAAGAGAGAAACTTTCCTCCTGTCATATCCTGAGCCTCTCCCTATTCCCAGTCACCCTAAATCCTCCCCCTTATAAAAAAACCAAACCCTGCTATCCTTGAATGAGGCCCTACCCTTGTCTTCTACAGATGCTTGTGCTTTAATTTTAGCAAACTGAAGGACTTGACAATCACTTGAGCCAGAAATGATGGAGGCGCAAGAGCATATCTGCTTCAAGGTCTATTTTGTATCAGATCTGTTATCCCCTGATCTTTTGCAAAGCCTGGAAGCGGACATGAGCCCTGTCCAGTTCACAGTACAGTTCAAATAGTAACCCACAAAAAGATCAAAGGAAAGATGTTGCTAGTCTGTTCATTATCTGGGTCCACACTTGGTCTCTTCCACACTGCAGGGCAGGCACTACATTGCATCCCAAGCAGATGAATGAAGGAACAAAGGAATCATTGTGACAACATGCAATTCTTAATTCCAACAAGGAAATAAGAAGAGGGAGACACAAAGGCAGGTTACATTCCAGCTTGAAAGAGAAAAGTACTCCTTTCTCTGCCTGTTGTCCTCCATATAGCCACATGAGATAACTTTCTCCCACCCTTATCTTCTTTCTTTTGTCCACATCACCAACCAAACATGCCTTCATACCCAACTACCCCAAAGAGAGCTCCTGAAAAACCCACTGAAGGGTGCACTGGACAAAGGCTACACAGACTGTACCTGATGCACGTGGAAAATAATTCTCTCCAGCACAATTATCTGGGCTCCCCACTGCAACCCCTCTTATGATGGCAAAACAAGATATTACTAAATTATGTTAATATTTACCAGATAAACATAATTCCATTAACTGAAACTCAACCAGAACTCAGGGAACAACCATTCTTATAAACAGTGTACTATCATATCTTCAATTACAAAATCAGTATTGCCTCTAATAAATTCAGATTTTATATTGAACGTACACTGCCTTTAGATGTCTGATTTTTCAACATCTTTTCAACAGTATTGAGAATTAAGCCTCCAATTGGCCGAAGGCTGAATTATGAAGAAAAAACCCCAAACATTAATCTTTAAAGAGCATTACTGCTTCCTAAATCCTACTCTGAGCTAATAAATCCTTTTATCATTTCAAAAATAATTTCTGTAAATATCTTATGAAAAGATATTTGAAAATACAAGTATATGCTTTTTATAGGTGTGCAAAATAATGCAAAGTATCTGCTTATTCACTTAATCTTGTTAACTTCTAGCAAAAGAGATGGAAATGATGTTCATCTGAAAAGAAAATACCTCATGAAAGGGAAGTGGCACGGACGCTTGCGCTCGAAACAAGGCAAGCCAGTGCATTGGCAAAAGTTTAACTATTTGAAAAAACTGCACCTACTTATTTATAGCAAGAAGGAAAATGCTACATATACAAAAACAGGCATTTCAGACAAGTTCTATTGCTAAAAATTCACATAATTCACTAGATCAGCCATAAGGAACAGGAACATACCAGTTAAGGTACAGGAATATACACATGAAATTACTTCTGGCCTTCTAGCCATCTCAAGCTTTCAAAAAAACCTTGTTGTTCAGTAGAATCAACTAGAAAACTTTTCTTGAAAAAACTATCAGCAGTTACAGACATACTTGTGTTGTAGATTCAAACCTGTTGCTTTCCTCTCAGAGATCACTAAAAAAAAGGCAATGGAATCTGTGTAAGTTGATTTCTGTAAGTACACTATTACAGAAGACAGACTTCACTGTAAGCATAAAAAGTTCTAGTTGTACTATATAAATGAGTTGCAAAAAGAGCAGACACCAGCCATAAAGAAGTCCTCACCTAGTAACAATTGAAAAAATAGATTCTCAAAAGTAACTTAACATCATGCCATTTTATGCAACAGGATCGTCCTATCTTCCTCCTTCAGTGATGAAATACTCTATTTGTATTTTTTCAGATCCTCTTCATCAAGATTAAACTTCAGTTGAGAGAAAAAGAAATGGTATCTGGGGAAGAACAAAATCCACATCTTCATGCATATTAATCATTTTCCTGTTGCACAAATAAAATTTTTGTATACTCTTGGATTTTCACAAATGTAATTACAGGCAGGATATTTGAACACAAAATATGATGATGGATTTCCTAACCACACCTTAAGGAAAAAATACATATTTATGCCTTTTGATTTCCATGTTAAGAAATATTATTTCAGAATCCATTCAGGCACAATAAATTAATTTAAAAAGAAGTCTCAAAGTGGCACTGCTCTTTAGCTCTCAATGTTTTTATACTAACGTTGCTGTTTGAAAGCATTGTCACCCTGTATTATCAGATACTTCTGAAGGATCCTAAAACTGCAAATCAGATGTGTGAGTAACAGTGAGAAGCACTAAAGATTATCCTGAATTCTGAGAAAATACAGAAGAGATAATTAAGATGTCAAAAGGGTTCAGGAGTCTCTTGATTGACACAGGAACACAGGAGTTCCCTCAGAGGCAAGATGGAGGTGATGGTGGACTACAGGGGAACTTTCAGAAATATAGTCTATACAAGCCCTTGTTCTTCCTGTTGTGCTGGTTCAGCCATCATCATTTTATGTTGCCATCATTTTCCTGATCACACAGGCCAAGGCTGAACTCAGCAACTTCCCCTCACAAGTCTTCTTTCAAACAGTCCTGCCATAGGTTCCTGTGGACCCAGCTCCTCTGCTGCCCATTGTGGTGCCAGCATCACCTGCTGGACATAACAGAGACGGCTCCTCAGTGGCCCTTCACATGGAAGGACACCACCAAGAGAGCTCAGCAAGGTGTGACCAGCCCCAACAGAAGCCACACCCAACAGGAGGCCCTTCCAGCTGATTGGCTTCTGGTTAAAGTAGCCCTGGCCTCGCCCACCACCCCAACCATGACCACCTGGGTGAGGGCAGGGCCACAGAGGAACAGATGGGTCAGGTTCTGCCTCTGGAACACAAAGCCAATAGGGAAAACAAAACATTCTGCTATGTTGTGACTCATTCACAGGTCAACTCCAAATCAGGGCCCACAACTCAGGCCCCAGCACTTCACTTCCCCAGGACCAAGCTGTGAAGCTTTTCTTAATAGTTCTTACTGAAATATGCGATTATTGCAAATCCTATTATTTAATTCTGACCATAGAAGATGCTTTCAAGTATCACTTCCCCCCACCTCCCACCCAAGAGGGGAAATGGGAGATGTACGTTTTTCTAATGAAAGAATATATAGACTTCTTCTTTAACTGAGAACAAATGTCATGATTTTGCCATGTGACTAGGATATAGGCCCCAAATCCTTGAATAAAGAGAGAACTTGTTTTGGAGCACATCTCAGAGATGGTGCACAGCTGAGAACCAAAACTGAATTTGAGGACAGAGGAATTTATATCTTTGTTAACATGGTGAGATCTTTTAACTGCCTGGACAAGTTTAATGTATGAGTGGGAGGCTGAAAAATCCATCGTTTTTCAAACCAACTGTCCCCAGTGGAATTTAAGTCATTCAGGCAGATTCTAGGGTCTATTCAGAGAAATTCATCTCAGCTTCTTCAAACGTGCAAGATGACATTCAAACACTTGCAGAGCAAATTATATTCTTTCGTCCTCCAAAATTAATGTGAAAAATTTCAAAAGGCTTTCAAAATGGGCATCTGCTCCAAGCTTCAAAGTACAATGGGATATAGCTAAAAAGGAGGAAAGAGCAGGCACTGCTGAAAGAAAACTGAAGAGCAGCAGAATGCAAATGAGTGCTCTGGTTTTTATCCTAAACATGCAGGTCAGACTTAAGCAGCTGAAACAAAACCAAAATAGAAGTTCCATAGTCCATGGTACTGAGAAACACTAACAGAGATAATAATGTAAGCAAGCTCCCGAGAACTTAGTAGAAAGTAATAAGACTGTTAAAAAAAAATGGCAATTAAAAAATTGAAGTATCTGAAGTATCAAGTGTAGCAGAGGAAACAATGGAAATCTTAAGCCATACTTCTAACACATGCCTGCACACACCTATCACCCAAGTAGTCACTTATATAAAGACAGACTACATACACAAATCATTCCAGGAACATAATTCTTATTATATTACCCCCAAATTACTCCTCACTATGAGAGGAAAGAATAATTTAAGTAAGACTGCAGTTGCCTACAGGGCATGGTAAACTCAGTCTTAGTAACACAGCAGAAAGTCACAGAGGGAAATAGTAATACAAAAGACCAGTTATGCTAACAGAAGAACAATTACCTTATGTTCAGTACCACCACCGATAATAAAAACAGGTTCTTAACACACAGTACTATATAGGAAATGCTCCTTGAACAACTACAGAGCCCTTTGTTAATAAAATTATAAATAAAACAGAATAATATACCTACATATAATGCATTTACAGTTAGATGTAAAACAAATAAAAGGCCTCAAATGCAATTAAGAATATAATATACCATTATTCTTTAGCAGAAAGAGTTACTTTAAAGTAGGGAAAGAGCTGTTTCTAGCTTTTTTTTTTTTTCCCCTTAAGCATAAAAAAAAATTCCATATTGGTATTTTCCCCTTCATCATCTCCACACAAGATACTAAATTGGAAGAGGAACCAAAAAAAAAAATTTTTTTTCAAAGAAACTATAGTAAGAAAAATATTTCGCAGCATGCTCATGAACAAAGCAGATGAAGTTATTTAACAGCCATTGCTAGATCAATGAGTAAGAATTCTAATTTGGAATGAAAACTTCTCTGATTTGAGTGAAATAATCCTCAGGACATGGCGTATGCACTGATTTAGTTGACTTCCCTGCCCAAGAGACTCTTCTGATTCACACCCACGCTCTGCACAGGTGTGCAGCACAGAAGCAGTGCTAAGAATAAACATGTTGCCAGACTTGCCTCTGTTCTTGCTTTGCCTACCAAAATGTCTCCGTCAACATACTGCTCATTCCTGAAAGTGTGTTTTGGAATTCCTAGAATAACACCTCTGGGAAAAAGAAAAAACCCTAGGTAAAAGAGAATAAGAACCTTAACTACTTTCAATTTAATAAAGCTAATATTAAAAATTAAGTGCTCTAGTTACATGTACCCTGCAATAGAGATCATTTACTCAGTAGAATTTTCTAATTTAAAAAGAAAATGCAAGTGAGAGAAAAATTAAAAGAATCTATCTTGAGAAGACAATGTCTAGGCAAGCCAGTTACACAAAGAAAATCACCCAAACAAAACATTTCCAGAATCTAAACAGAAGAGAGAAGTCAAATATCTTATAATTTTCCAGCTGGATCACTTAAAATAGCTGAAGCAGAAACATTATCAGAAAGGACAAAATGGACAAATGGAAACTAGCATTTCCTGGGAGGTGAAATCATGCCCCATAATAAATAACTAGCCTAAAACTGTCATGCAGCCCAGGAAACAAGAATTGTATAGCCCTAATACTACTATGATCTGTTTACATTCAGCTATCCAACCATTCCAGGACTCTGAGGAGCACAGTGGAAGAGCGTAGCATTACCCTAACGCGATTGCCACTGGAGTTTGTAACCACTGATTTGAGCAGGTAAAGTAAGACAGCAATGACCAAATTCTGGAAATCCTAGATCTCGTTGGGGAGAAAGCAAAAGGACACAATCTTTACCAGTTTAATTCTCTTAATTCAATCTTTACCAATTTAATTCTCTCCACTCTTTGAAACCCATCAAACTCCACCCTGTGCACCCTACATATCAGAAAGAGGTGGAATACCTAGAGCAGACTGACAGGTGACAGCCTTGTCTCAGGTATGTCTTGAAAAAACATTTCAACCATATAATCACCATCATATACTGAGGAATGTTTGAAGCTTTATTCACGTTTGAAGCTTTATTCATGAGGGTTTGAGAGCAGATTGCTCTCTCCTGTCAAATCACTATTCTTATTAAACTGCAACAAAAATATTGGAAAATTTTTGGTCAATCATCAAGACTATTGACTGTTGGTGCCAAACAAATGGGAAAGAAACGGACTTCAGGACGACTCTATGAGAGTTAAAACTGAAGACCTTTATTAACAGAAATGGCTGCGTTTTATACACTTCCA